>JARHVA010001757.1:2820000-3122329 GCA_037957365.1 Torreya grandis
ATACAGATATAAGGGGCATGATATTTATTCATGTTCATGTTTTTACATGATAATTTCAAATTAAAGAGAACTTATCCATTTTTAAGTTATAGAATAATAATATTTCATGATCTTTAAGGTGTCTACTTTCCTTGCTCTCATTTCAAATAACAAATCTCAAATTATCAATATTTTTAAATATGGACAATAACTAATTTCAGTGTCATTATAGGCATCTTTCACAATTAAGCTTCAAATCAAACTACAAAGTGTGTATACACACTTAATTTTTCATCTCCCTTACTCTAATAATTTTACTTTATTGCATCACTAAAATAAATTAAGGCCAAATCTAGATACTCAAACTTGATCATTAAGTGCCTGATAATGTTTAATCTTGACATCCTTATTCTAATTGGTCAATTAACCATTTTTTTAACTTGAAATCTCTACGAGAGCCTACGCTATTCCATTTACTATATTTCAAATATTAGAAACATCATTCAGGCATGCCTATTCTATTTATAGACTCTTATTAGTCAAATCTTATTAGTCTTTATCCTTATGGGATAAGATTGCACTATGCAAATAGGGTTGTACCATGGGCTTGTCCACTAGTGCAACCTTCTCCCTCGTGCTCCAACAATAACTTTTTAAATTTGAGATGTTTCATTTTACCACTCTTGTGCTTTTATAAAGGTCAATTAATGGAAATTTTTTAAAATATTTCTCTATTTAAGTACATTAAGTCATATTCAAACACATACACATATATCAATCACTTGGTAATTCTATTGTACATTGAGAAAAAGAGAATTATTCTTTCCAATACCAAATTTGATTTATTATAATAGTCATAGGCCAAGTTTGAAGTCATTTTATTTCAAGTAAATAATACTCATTTTCAAGCATTCAATTCAATATATCTAGTTGCATTCATATATTAAAAATGAAAATTCACACACTCACTCTAGGAGGGAGAAAGAATTACATTGACTCAACGCTCTTTTAGGATATGTACAGAAAACTCAGATTACATGGGTTTTTCTAACAATAGATTGGTTTTTCCCCTTTCTTGATTCTCATCTTTATATTTAATTTCTATTTGATTTATTGTACAAGATCTAGTTTTTTTTTATTTTTCAAGTCTTCTATGTGGCAAATCAGTGCACATAGTCATTACAAATAGGCACATGTACCCAGATCAAAAAATTAGTTGTATTGTAAATCATGACATAGTTGTAGTCAATAGATAAAGTTGCATTGTGGTCATGTCTTCCTAATGTATCCTTGTCTTGTCATAGTTTGAAATTTTGATTTTACTTAAAACATAGTTTAAGGGTTGTTGATGAGACCTAGAAATGGCCTCATATGCCAGTATAATCATTTCTTAACTAGTTCATTTTTATCATAGTTTCCATTCCTATAGATCCATAATAATCTCATGTGAATTTATATATATTCATATATATGTATGTATGTATGCCATTCCTACAGATCCATAATAATCTCATGTGAATTTATATATATTCATATATATGTATGTATGTATGCCATTCCTACAGATCCATAATAATCTCATGTGAATTTATATATATTCATATATATGTATGTATGTATGTATGTATGTATGTATGTATGTATGTATAGATAAAGAGAGAGACATATTCAAAGTAAATCTTAAGTTATGTTATTTCTAAGTTTTCTAATATAGTTTAATGGTTTCATAATGGCTTAATATTTTCATGATTAAATAGAATGGAAAATACTGCAACCATTCCGGTAGATATAATTGTAGCCTTTCATTGTCTAGAATTTGGAAACACAAAGCACCCACAACAACTAGGAGCCACTTACAACCACTAGCCATGAGCACCAACAAAAACTAATTGAGTGCACCTACATCAACTATTGTAGGTGGACATATTCCAAAACATAAAAAAACTTATAGCTATCATATTTAACCATTATAACTCACTCAACAATATCCAAAAATCATGTAACACGATTAGAAGTTATTATAACTATATGTTAAATCCATTGGATTATGTTTTCATTATTATATTATATAGCCATATGGTTTTAACCATCATAACACCCTTCTTGTCTTCATATAATTTTTATCACTATATAAGGTCTTATAGTTGTAACTGGATACACAAAATAATTTTTAATCTTTATCACTTATTTGTTAGAAATATTGTCATTGATATCAAAGGTCTAGCATTATTGGTGATAAAGGCCCCATTGCATTTAATGGTGTTTTTAATATTCATATCTTGTCTAATATGTGTTAATATTTATTTAATATTAATGAATATATTTTTGGTTGCATATAAGTCAAAAGAGGGCCCATGGAGAAGTCAAAGAGTCATGGGGTAAAAGACAAAAGAGGAATGGGACGCATTTTCTCATGAAGAGTCATCTTGAGGAATTTCAAGAGTCACCATGTGAAGACAAAAGAAGGAATGGTGCATTTTTCTATGAAGGGACACTTTGAGGAATACAAAAAGTCACCAAGATAAAGACAAAAAAGAAAATGATGCATTTGTTTATGAAGGGTCACCATATGACTTTTCAAATGCAAGGATACGAAGGATCTTGCAAGTTTGGCACCATTTTCCATGAGGATTGAAGGGTCACAAAGGATGAATGCAAAGGTCATTTGGAAAGATATAAATAAAGGCTTGAGAAGACATTTGTAAATGCAAGAGTGTGCATGGTTTGTATTTATTTTTGAAGAGAGAAAAGTAGGAGATATTGTAGAGTTGTATCATTTGTTGAGTAAGCAACATTGAGAGATAGTTGTGTTTTATACACAAGAGGGGTTGGTGCTCTTGTGGGTTGGTACTCATAAATATTTACAAGGGGTTCATTTTCTTGTGGGTTGGTACTCACAAATAGTTACTATGTTGGTACTCAAAAAAGGGGTTAGTACTTACAAACTTTGTAATTTTAGTTGGTGCTCATTCATATACTTGATATTATTCTTTGTGGTTTTTTCCACTTTGGGTTTTCACGTAAAAATTTGGTGTCTCTCTCTATTTTTTATGTGGTACATATTATTGTTTCAGTTTTATTACATATCTTGAATGTGTGATTAAGTGGTTAAATTAAAAAAATTAGATTAAGTAAAAGATATATAATATAATGATTCACCCCCCCCCTCTTAGTATATTCATCCTTAACAATTGGTATTAGATTAGTTCCTTTAAAAAAAGTTTTATAGCTTGAAGGTAGATTGCGAAAGCACGATGGCTAGATCACATGAAGGTTTTTTTACAAATAAGGCACCTTTGTTTGATGGGACAAATTATGCTTTCTGGAGCATAAGGATGAAGACTTATTTGATGGCTCTTGGGTTTGACATTTGGCAAGTAGTGGTGGAGGAATATGAAGAGCCACAGACACTTGTAACTACTCTAGTGATCTGTAAACTCCATTGATAAACTCTAAGTGAAATTTTTAAAGTATGTATTCTAAATTTTTCAACTTATAAGATGTTGTAATTATTAAATCTAATTAAAATTTGATCCAAATATCATGTTTCAAAACTAGAATAAAGTGATTTGATAGATCACATAAAATATCCATTGAAACTGTCAGATTTTTCAAATTCTTAATTTTATCCAATTTTTTGTAAATGATCAAATGAATAATTTTTGCATTCTGATTAAAATCTGAATTATAATCTATAAATTAACTAAAAATGAAATGCAAAACTGAATTCAAAGATCAAAACACAAAAATTGTTTACGGGGTTCAGAATTCCTACGTCCCTGGGTTCGTATCGAACCGATCCATTAATTGTTGCTACATTTACAAGCCAAAATAATACTTACAAAACAAAAAAAGATCATATCTTTCTATAAAATAGTGATTAGACCTTTGAAAGACCTTGGCTGACTCAGCACGTCCTTCACCTTCCTAAATCACACGTAGAGGCTTCTCTAAAATCAAAATTGGCAACTTCTATAGCTCAAAATGGAATCACCAATTCTCCAAAATGGGAAAATGAATATACTACACAGAGCATATCAAAATTCTAAACAACTTTTTAGTTTACTTCGAGCTCTGATTCGGCCTCTAAGGGCTCCAAAATGACCAAATACTATAAGCGAGTCTATATTCTCCAATACACAGTCGGCTTCCTATGTCTATTCAAGTAGATTTTTGTCCCTTTTATAACACCTTGACCTCAGTGGCTAAAGTGGTCAAGGAATTAACCTTTTGGGTGGTAGGTCAAAGGTTCAAAACTGTCGGCCACCTTTCTAGGTGCTTGGGATGAGAGAAAAGGTTGGCTTCCTCCTTGTTTTTGGCGCGCTTTGATTTGTTTTGTCCCACATTTGGTGGGAATTCAGTTTTTAATGCTTAAAATAGACAAGTTTGTTTCCCTTTGAAATGCCTAAGACTTAGGTGCCAACTTAGGCTATGCTTTGACTTGGTCTTAGCATGATGATGTGGCGGGTGGCGTGGCAGTTTGGCCTTTGGTGCCTTGTTGAAACATTTGAAAATTTCAAATATCATGTGGATAAAAATGTCGAACCAAAATTTCTTTGCACCTAATTGTTTTTCCATGTGTCAAATGGATATTGGTCCACTTTTCATATTTAAACAATGCCATGTCACTTTCGACATCCCTTTTTTTTGCCTAAAGTAAAATTTCTACGGACTTGCAATTTTTGAATCTATGGACTTGTAAATACATTGCAATCAGATATTTTCTATGGACTTTGCAATTTCAAATCTATGGACTTTATGATTTCAAATCTATGGACTCCCATTGATTTCCATGTGTCACCACCTGATTGGTCCACTTGGTGTGCCCACATTGTGCCACGTCATCTTGCGACACCAAATTTTTCCCTGTCGCAAGAAAACTTCAACAGACCATATCTTTTGCATACGGTGTCCATTTTGCAAACCGTGAAAAGCATCAGAAAGATATTGATGAGCTCTATGCTGTGAAATTAGTTTCATCATGATTTGGAAACTTTTTCTAGAATAAGCTCTAGATCATCTAGTAGAAAAGAAGGCACGTGAAAATAATGCTAAAGCTTTAAATGCTATTTTATGTGGTTTATATGAATTAGAATTTGTTAAATTTATGCAAATGTAAATCTGCTCATGAAACTTGCATAAAATTTTAGAATATTTACAAAGGTGATGGAAAGGTTCAACAAGCTAAGCTTTAGACTTTTAGAAGATAGTTTGAGAGTTTGAAGATGGAAAAGGAAGAAAATATGGCAAGTTATCTTTTGTGGGTTGATCAAATAGTTAATTAGATTCAAGGTCTTAGAGAAAAGTTAGAAGAATCAATTATGATACAAAAAATTTTGAGATCTCTACCATTGAGATATGATGTAAAAGTTTTGGTAATTGAAGAGATGAAGAATTTATCTAAGCTAAATATGATTGAGGTACATGGCATTCTTATGGTATATGAGATGCAAACTGAATAAGAGAAACCCTCAAAGAGAGAAGCTAATTTTAAGACATCAAAGAAAGAGAAGGCTAAGATTCAAGAATCAAGTGACAGTTCTAGCGATGATGAAGATCATAATAGAGATCTATTCATTTGCAAGCCAAAAAAAGGCATAGATAAATATCAAGAAAAATTACCTTTTAAATGTTTTAATTATGGAAAGATTGGACATTTTATAGCTAAGTGCCTAGATAAGGGAAATGGTGACAATGAAGAAGGATAATATATATACAAAAAGAATTTCAAAGAAAAATTCAAAAAAGAATTCTAAAAGAAGAGTTTGTATTCTAAAGATCCTAGCTCAGTTGAAGATAGTGGAGTCAGTGATTCAAAAGAAGAAGAGATTCTATTCATGGCCATACATGAAGATCCCTTTGCAAGCAAAAGTACAAATGATCAAGAAGAAGAATAGGATGAAGCCGAAGTGAATCTAGAAGGAGAACTCTTTTGTACTTTAGAAGAGTTAAAATCTCTTGAAAAGAAGAATCAAATATTAAAGCTACAGATCGAGAAAAATGAAAAGGAGTCAAAGGAAATAATTAAAGATCTACAAGCACACTTTAAAGAAGCCAAGAAGAATGAAGAAGATCTAACGACATAGTTTCAAAAAGTAAGTAAAGAATGTGAAAGGTATGTTATTAAAATTGTTTCTTTAAAATTAGATCTTGAGAAAATAAATAAAGTAATCAATGATAGAGCAACCAATGATTCAAAATTTGAGAATAGTACTAATATGTTAAATAAGATATTAGAAATTCAAAGATCAATGTTAGATAAGATAGGTATTATATTTGAAAAATAGAAAGGGGAGGCCACCATTTTCACAGACAAAGAAAAAGCAAAGAGCTATACTGAAGCTCTTACAAAAAAGGAAATAAAAAGAGAAGAAGTTAACAATACAGAGGACATCTCAAACAAAGAAGGCTAGAGGGAACAAAGATACAAAAGGCAATCAGATTAGAGATACACAAATAGGTCCTATTTTTATGGTTACTATTTTTATTTCAATGGATATGGTCATAAGAAAATAGAATGTTGAAAAAGGGCTAACAATTTTAGAAATAAGGAGAAGGAAAGTCATGCACAGTCAAACAAAAGCCACAACTCTTTTGCTCCTCTATCAAGATTTAATGAAGAGCTCATACTATGTTACAAGTGCAACAACTTTAGACACATATCTCGATATTATAAAAGTATGTTTGAGTCAGTCAAGAAAAACTAGAGTTTCAAGGCTCTATTCATCAAGAAGAAAGTTTAGATAGGTTCACAGTAGAAGAAACAACTTTAAAAATCTATGTTGGTACAAATAGCTTTGCATGAAAAAAATGAAGAAAAGCCATGGTTCATTGATAGTGAATGTTCAAGGCACATGATAGGAGACAGGATCAAGTTTATAATCTTGAAGAATATTAATGATGGCACAGTGAAATATGAAGACAATACTACTGCTATAATTACCAAAAAGGTACACTAAGTTTGGATAATGGTAGAACTAAAACTAAAAATGTTTTGTATGTAGAAGATCTTAAGTATAATATTTTGAGTGTAAGTCAAATGTGTGATCAGGGGCACACACTAAAGTTTTATGTACAAGGTTGTGAAATTAGAAGAAAAGATTCAGATGTGTTGATTGCAGATGCTTAGAGAATAAGCAATAATTTGTATATGTTATCAGACATCAAAGGTCAAAGATGTTTTTTGAGTTAGATTGAATAAATTTGGCTATGGCACAGGAGAATGGGGCACATAAACTTTGAAAATCTTGTCAACATCAGCAAAAAACAAGCAGTAAAAAATCTTCCAAAGATTACAAAGCCATTTGACATGGTTTATGAACCTTGTCAGCATGAGAAGTAGGCCAGAAGGTGGTTCAAAACAAAAGAGTACTCGACCACTCAGATATTAGAGTTTGTTCACACTGATCTATGTAGACCTATGAGAACTCAAAGTACTTAAGGTGAAAAATATTTCATGTTGATTATTGATAATTTTTCACGTATGACTTGGGTAATATTTTTAAAGAAAAAATTAGAAGCTTTTAGACATTTCAAAGCATTTAAAGTATTAGTTGAGAATGAAACTAGTTTGAAGATTAAGTGTCTAAGATCATATCAAGGAGGAGAATTCATGTCAGATCAATTTATTGAGTTTTGTGAAGACCAAAGAATAAACAGACATTATTCAGTAGCTATAACTCCATAGCAAAATGGAGTAGTTGAAATAGAACAATTCAGACGGTGGTGAGGACAATGCTAAATATATCCAAGATACCAGATAGATATTAGAGAGAGATAGTTGCTATAGAAGTGCATATTTAGATCAGAGTATTATTGAGAGTCAATAGTGACAAGACCTCTTATGAGCTATGGAAAGACAAATCAGCAACAATTGATTATTTTAGAGTTTTTGGTAGTAGATGCTTCATAAAGAGAACTGATGAAAAACTTGGTAAGTTTGAATCCAAAGTAGATGAATGTATATTTCTTGGTTAGTCTTGTAAAATTAAAGCCTTTAAATGTTATAACAAAAGAACCAAGAAATTTTTTGAAAGTGCAAGTGTCAGGATAGAAGAATATGGAACACAAAGAATCAGTGATCTAGTAGACATTCTTGAAATCATTGAAGAGGAAGATTTTAAAGAATCAGATGAAGATGAGAAAAAGGAGAAAAAGGACACCAAAACCCCATCCAAATATGGCCAAAGAAATCATAATAAAAGTGACATCAACAAGGATATAAATGAAGGAATTTGCACCAGAAGAATGATGGTAAGTAAATCTGAGCAAGTTAATTTCTCTTTGTTATCCAAAATTCAGCCTAGAACTTTTTTAGAAGCTAGACATGATAAGCATTTGGTTAAGGCAATGGATCAAGAATTAAATCAGATAGAAAAGAATGATACTTGGGAATTAGTGCCTAGACCAAAAGATCATAATGTGATAGGAACAAAATGGGTTTATAGAAATAAGTTGAATGAAAATGGAGAAGTGACTAGGAATAAAGCAAGATTAGTTTTTAAAGGATATGGTCATATTGAGGGAATAGCATTTGAAGAAACTTTTGCACCAATAGCAAGGCTAGAGGCTATTAAAATGTTTCTTGCATATACAGTGTTTAAAATTTTCAAAGTGTTTTAGATGGATGTCAAATTTACCTTCCTAAATGGGAATCTAGAAGAAGAGGTCTACATTGAGTATCATGAGGGATTTATTCTATCAAATATTAGTAGCCATGTATGCAAATTGAAGAAAGCAATGTATGGATTGAAAAAATCTCCTAGAGCTTGGTATGGAAGACTTGATAAGTACCTATAGGATTAAGGTTTCAAGAGAGGATTTATTGACAATAATATCTACATCAAAATAGAAGGTGAGCATCAATTGATTGTTGTGGTATATGTTGATGACATCATTTTTAGAAGAAACATTGAAAAGATGACAAAAAAAAATTCTAATAATATGCAAAAAAAAATTTAGATGTCTATGCTTAGAGAATTGTCATTTTTATTAAGATTGTAAATATTTCAGTCAGAGAAAGGAATTTTCATAGCTCAAAGTAAATATGCTAATGAAATATTCAAAAAATTTGGTTTTGAGGATTGTGCACAAGTTGGCACACCAATGTGTACAAGAAATAAGGTGAGCAAGGATGAAGATTCACCTATTGTAGATCAATATTTGTATAGATCTATGATTGGTAGTATTTTATATTTGATAGCATTGAGGCTAGACATTATGCATGCAGTAGGTATGGTTGAAAGATATCAGTCAGCTCTAAAATATAGTCATGTTTAGTTGGTGAAGAGAATATTCAAATATATCAAGGGGACATTGGATTATGGATTGTGGTATCCACCAAAAAAAAAATTCACTTTGGTTGCTTATCTAGATTTAGATTGGGTAGGTTGCCTAGATGATAGAAAGAGTACAAGTAGAGGAGCTTTCTTCTTTGGTGATAGCTTAGTGTCATGGCTAAGCAAAAAGGAGAATTTGGTATCACTTTCTATAGCTGAAGCAGAATATATTGTAGCAGTATTGTGTTGTACTAAAGTGCTTTGGATGAAGCAAACTTTGGAAGATATCAAGGTAAAATATGATGAACATATTTCTATTTTTTGTGACAACACAAGTGCTATTAATATTTTGAATAATCTCGTGATGCATTCAAAAACAAAACATATTCCTATCAGATATCACTTTTTGAGAGAGCAGGTTGTAGATCAATAGATTAAGATGGAATATATCAGTACTACAAAGTAGATTGTAGATATTTTCACAAAGGCACTACCAAAAGACACATTTGAGTATCTACAAGAGAAATTGGGAGTAATTTCTTTTACTTCCTACCATTGAGGTTTAGCATAAGTTGAGGGGGAGCTAAGTGTTAGCTCTAGGTAGGCCCTTTGCCATTGATGTCAAAGGGAGAGAAGAACAAAATTAGGTACAGAAATAGGTACAAAATAGGTATAGGGAATAGGTACAAGTTGCTTCAGTAAGGGGGAGTTATTGTATGTTTTTCAGATGGCAATATGTGTAGGTTTTAGGATGTGGTAGTTTCAGTTTGAGGTTGCCATCAATGACAAAGGGAGAGATTATTGGAAATATTGTCATTGATGTCAAAGGTCTAGCATTATTTGTGATAAAAGTCCCATTGAATTTAATGGTATTTTTAATATTCATATCTTGGCTAATGTGTGTTAATATTTATTTAATATTAATGAATATATCTTTGGTTGCATATAAGTCAAAAGAGGGCCCATGGAGAAGTCAAAGAGTCACGAGGTAAAATACAAAAGAAGAATGGGATGCATTTTCTCATGAAGAGTTATTGTGAGGAATTCCAAGAGTCACCATGTGAAGATAAAATAGGGTATGGTGCATTTTTCCATGAAGGGACACTGAGGAATATGAAAAGTCACAAAGATAAAGACAAAAGAGGAAAGGATGCATTTGTTTATGAAGGGTCACCATATGACTTTTCAAATGCAAGGATATCAAGAGTCATGCAATTTTGGCACCATTTTCTATGATGATTGAAGGGTCACAAAGGGTTAATGCCAAAGGTCATTTGGAAAGCTATAAATAAAGGCTAGAGAAGCCATTTGTAAATGCAAGAGTGTGCATGGTTTGTATTTGTTTTCAAAGAGAGAAAAGTAAGAGATATTGTAGAGTTGTATCATTTGTTGAGTAAGAAACATTGAGAGATAGTTGTGTTTTATACACAAGAGGGGTTGGTGTTCTTGTAGGTTGGTGCTCATAAATCTTTGTAAGGGGTTGGTGCTCCTGTGGGTTGGTGCTCACAAATAGTTGTTGTGTTGGTACTTGGCAAAGGGGTTGGTGATCTTGTTAGTTGGTACTTATGAACATTGTAATTTGATTTGGTTCTCATTCATATAATTGAGATTGTTCTTCATGGTTTTGCCCACTTTGGGTTTCCACATAAAAATTTGGTGTCTCTCTCTCTTTCTTGTGTGGTGAATATTATTGTTTCAATTTTATTGCATATCTTGAATGTGTGATTAAGTGGTTAAAGAAAAGAAATCAAATTAAGTAAAAGATATATAATATATTTATCCACCCCACCCTCTCAGTATATTTCATGCTTAACATTACTAATGTTTTATCTCTTGAAAGAACACATCAAGTCTTAATCTTTATGAGTGCACGCCTTAAAGGGTGTACTAGGAAAGGTGTTGATAGACCTTTGGTGCTTTGCAACATTTTTGGCCCTTAGACCATTACCTAAAAACATTACAAACTATTTTTTTCTAACTCCCTAAGTAATAAAAATGCACTTATACACTCCCATAAGCAATTCACCATCCAAAATAACCCCTACCTAAGTAATTTTATTCATTTTCCTACAACATCAGTCTGGTCGACTTTGTTAGGACTTAGTGCACATTATACAACTCCATATTCTTATTTGACCTAGTTTAAGACCTAATGGCTTATTTTCCACAAAAAAAGGTCGACCCAACTAACCTTGTCAACTAAATTCCTGAGAAGGTTTAGGGTCAATCTTTGGCTATAAATGCCCCCTTAACTTCATGTCTAAAGTGATGATCATTCAATTGTGCATCATTACAGATCTCAAATATACTTATACTATCATTTCGAGGTTTCATTTCTTAGTTTTTTTCCTTAGAGTAGTAGCACTTGTCTTGTGGAGGTCTTGGATGCATAAGAGAAATTTTGTATCCTAGAGCTGATCTATCCTTATGATCCTTACAAGTGACAACATCCTCTTGTAAAATACCATTGGCCAAGGGAGAGATTGAGGTATGACATGTTTATTTCAACAAGGTAAGTATATTCTTAGCCCTTTATATTTTTATAAGTAGATGTTATTAAAATAAATGGATTGAATTGTATCTCTCCTTACTTAGATTACTTCTATATTATATTGAATAGAATTATCTTTAATTATTTATTATCTTCCCTATTTGTGCCAAAAAAATTGGTGAGCACTAGATTATCTAGTATGTTTATTTACTTAATTAGATTATATGTTTATTTTAATAGATTAGCTAATTTCCATTTATTACATTATAAGAACTAGCTAGGGTTACTACATGATGGCATTTAACTAGAGGCTTTAGAAACTTTTCCTTTACTATTGTGTACTAATAGATGCCTTAGTTAGGTTTAACAGATCCATAATTAGTCATGAACTTGATATAATGAAGTATTACTAAATGGATTATTAGTTGATTACCTTATTTGAGCTTAAATATTATTGAGTAGGATAAGTTGTAGATCTATCTATCTTATTTCACTTGCATACATTCTGGTGAACCCAACCTGAATATAACCCCTACAATTTTTAATTTTCATTTATAGTACATTGGATCAAGCCTAACAACCCAATTTTATATTTTGTGTGTAGGTTTCAACTTGGTCGATCCTGTCGACCTAGTTCTATTTTTTGTGTACAGGTTTTCAACTAGTCAAGCTTGTTGACCTAGTTTTATTTTTTGTGCATAGGTTTTCAACCAAGTCTAGCCTATCGACCTAGTTTTGTATTTTGTGCTCATGATAAAAAACTCACCTAGATGGCCCAGTCAAACATCGATTTAACATTATTAGGAAAAACTACTAAATCAACCTGGTAGATCTTGTTTTATCTTCCAAGTTCACTCTTACCAACCTAGTAATTCAATTTTGAAAATTATCTAAATTTTTCATTTATATTTCTGAGTAAAAACAATAAATTATTCAAATTTATATTTTGTTTTTACTATTTTTTCAATTTTGTTAAATTATAAACATAATCAATTAGATCATTTTGGTTAGCCTAGTTTATTTTGGATTTTTATAGAATTCAACTAGATAGAATTAGTCGACCTAGTTTATTCTGGCTTTTTCTTAGACTACTAATTTTATTCCCAAAATTTAACTAGATTAACCTGATCAACTCTATAGGACTTGGCCAACCTAGTATAATTTCATCTTACTATTTTTCTTCCCAAAAATTAAATAGATCGACCTAGGAAACTTAGTTTAGTTGGTAGTTGACCTAGTTTGTTTTTACGTTTATTTTAGACACAATTCACGTGGCTAACTCAGTTTAGTAGGTAGATGACCTCATTTGTTTTGCCTTTATTTTTTGACAGAGTCTAGTAAGTGGTCAACCTAATTCATTAGGTGGATAACCAATTTTAGTAACCTAATAAATTCATAATTATGTCTAATTTTTATCTTCTAATTAGTCAAGAACACTACCTAATCAAATATTTAGATGAGAACCTCACTTATATTTTAACACCAGATGAAACTATCAAATTCCTTCTTTCATGTCTTCCTAATCCAATATCAATTAATACCTCATATAATATAGTTGAAGTTAAACACCTTAGTCCTCCTCCTATTACCAATGTTTGGAATTCTCCACCCAACAATTCCCTCCATACTACAAATATAGGGAATGTTCCTCCTACAAACACTAACATTCCTACCACTAGCACTCCTCCCATTCATACAACTCAAATTCTTGCTCAAATGATTCAACAATGAATGTTATGCAAACAACTAAACATTACCAATTGATATAAATGTAATCTCATATCTTACAAAGGACTATTCAACCACCTAAAGTCATCATGACTCAACCAAATCAAAATTTTATCCTTCCTCTTAGAAATGACAATGGGAATATCATCCCTCAACCCCCTTTGCATAATAAAATTCTTCAACATCTTCAAAATGAACCTTTAGCTCCATTTATTGTATCCATATATATTAGAAACATTTTTCCAACTATTACATATGACGAGACAAAGGACCACACTATCTGTCTCAAAAGCTTTAGCAATCTCTATAAATAATGGGTCCAAACTAACACCTTTTCTACCACCAAGATCCTATCAAAAACCTTTATTGGTGATTCACTTTAATGGTAAAATTAACTTCCTATACATTCCATTACACAACTAGAGGATTTAGTCAATGCTCAAGTGAAGGAATTCCAATATAATGACCTTCATAAAAATTATCTTAACCATTTCATCAATGCCATTAACAAATCTGTTTACATTTTCATCAAATGATGGAAGTATTAGCTCACAAAGTGGATCATAAAATGAATGATGATACTCTTTCAAAATTATTTTTTACCACTCTCAAAACTCCTCCTAAATACAAAGTTTGGATGTTTTCTCCTAAATCTTTAGGAGAAGCCCTAGATCAAGAAAAAAGGCAAGACTTTTTTATGACTCAATTTGAATCACTTAAAAAAACCACTAAGGAACCTTTCCAATCATTTTATCATAACATTGTTTCATATAAGCCTCCCTAAACTCAAAAAGGAGAATCTAATCCAACCAATTTTAACCCAATCCACCCTCCCTTGAGTTTACAAGAACATAACAAGAAATTGCCACCATTTAAACTCATGAGCTTTAATCCTTCCAAACCTCCTCCAAAATGGTATAATCATAATAAGTTTTATTGGTAGCATGCCATGATAGGTCATTCTCATGAGACTTATCATGATATTTACTATTTTTTTCTTACTTCCTTGCTTAGTCCACATTTTAATCTTGATATTCTTACTCAACAACATTATCAAGACTACCTTCAAGCCTCACAAACCCAATCTAAAGAACCATAATCAAATCAACATCACTTACCTAATGATCAACAATAATTACCCCATACCTCCACCTCATCCACTAATGTTGTCCAAACCATAATTGATTATTATTCCTACACTAGTAAGGAAAGGATATCTAACATGAATAAATTCAAATGGTTATTTGTATCCATCAAACCTCAACCTCTTAGGTCACACGAACCCAAGGAACACCTAGTTCATATGCCTACTCCAAATAACATCATAAATGTTCCTCCTTTACCAATAGACCTATTCAAAACTCTCCTACACATCCTATGTCAATTTCAACATCCTCAAAATCTAACATATCAACACATTTACCTAACTCTAACTACATCAAAAATCTTAATGTAGTACATTCTAATTGTTCAATTTCACCTAATTTCATATCACACGTTAGGGCATCTTGCAATTCCCATCCACATATCACTTTAGACTTTGGGGCATCTTGTGATGCCCATCCCTACATAATATTACCCATTGGGGAAACCTAAAATGCCCATTATTCTTCTACATTACATGATAATAAACAAATTTAGATTTAAGAAACCTTCCAAGACACTTAGGCTTATATTTCACATGTTCATCTTGATATAGACATTAGCATAGATTTTGTCTATTACTTTTATCTCATGTTTCTTTGTTTTTATGCATTTTATTTTCATTTAGTTTCACTTTAATATCATAATTATTTCCTTTGGGTTCTTTAGTTTTATTTCACATTACATTTAGCCTTTGCTTCCTTTGTGGTTAATTAATTTCATTTTATCACATTTAATCATTTTTTTCATAGTATCTTTATGATTATTTGACCTTTATTTACCTTCCCCTTTTTTGGGGTGATCATTTACTTTACCCCTCTTTTGGGGATGACTACTAATTTCATTATTCCTTGTATTAGATCCCTTGTAGGTTAGTATGGATTCTCTACTGGCATGACTCTCATAGAATACACTTGTCCCTCTCATACCATTGTTTTACCTCATTATGATCAACTACAAGCATATCCATCATTGTATCACTTATTACATGCATGGATATCATGATCCCCATATTTCATTTATTTCATTTCATTTTAGGCACACATAGGTCATTTTTGAGATTGCACACTTAGCTATGGGAAAGTCTAGGATTCTTTAAACACCTTGGTCTTTATGTCATTTTCTCTAGTGACTAAGTGTAATATCTCTTGTGTTTGTCACCTATTTCATGCACGATTGGTTCTTTGAATCCGTATGGAGGAAGAATAGAAAAATAAAAAAAAATTAAGACCCAAATCATAAAAGAAACAAAAGTCAATGATCAAAAAGGCAAAAATGATCTTGAAATTTAGATCACACAAAAAGACATGATCTATATTTAGCACATCTCCTATCTTAACTAAAGCTCAAACTCCATAGTTGGCCTCATGATAGACTTAAGGTCCATTGGGGTGTGGTAAGCCAATAAAATGAATAGAATGTCACATTATATATAATACTTATAGTGCCACCTACTTTATCACACAAGTACCCAATCTTTGCAATAGACCAACGACTCTGTAAGGGGTCATGAGGAGTAAGGAACACATTGTGTGAAGGTAGGGTCCATTTTAATTTTCATACATATAGCCTTCATGGGATGATCTATTTACTTTACTTGTTATCTTAAGCTTTATGTTTACTAGTTGGAGTGTCTTAAATCCTCGACATCGATAGTTTTTAGCCTTTCTCATTTTTTAGTGTGTCTCATTCTAGCTAAGGATGTTCACATCAGCCATATGTCACCTCACATTCCTTATTTGCATCATATTGTTTCCATTATTACCTTATTGGATATTATTTTTAATTTATAACATCCTTGATCACATCTATCTACTTATGCCTCTTGGTTTATAGTTTGTGAGTCGTATTGTAATACTTCAAATAGGACCAAGTTTTCCTAATGAACACCCTTACACCATTTTATTACCACACTGTCTTATTATCATACTAGTAATGTCATTAGTTGGTTGCATTTTCTTACATTTTATATTAGAACAAGCACTAATTTTGACTTTTCATCCTTTTAAACTTTTGATTTTCATCTATCTATCATGATCTTGTTTGATTTTTATGGACTTCACTTATCTTACGCAGGACATTTTACATGCTTGTCTTACATCTTGATTTACATTCTCATTTTAGTACTTTATGCTTTCTTTATGTTTGATTCAACATGATTATCTTACACAAGGTGACCTTTCACTTTCTTACATATTTTGTTTGAGTTTTATCGCATTAATGTTTCATTTACTTACAATTTTTGACATGCTTCCCAACTTTATTTAGTATGTTCTACATCCATTTTTGTCATTCATGTTTTACATTCTTCTAAACTTGATTTAGCGTGTTATACATTCATTTTTATCATTCATGTTTTACATGCTTCCCAAATTGATTTAGTGTCTTCTAAATTCCTTTTTGACATTTATGTTTTACATGCTTCCCAACTTGATTTAGTATGTTCTACATTCCTTTTTGTCATTCATGTTTTACATGCTTCCCAACTTGATTTAGCATGTTATACATTTTTTTTTGTCATTTATATTTTACATGCTTCCCAAAATGATTTAGTATGTTCTACATTCCTTTTTGTCATTCATGTTTTACATGCTTCCCAACTTGATTTAGCATGTTCTACATTCCTTTTTGTCATTCATGTTTTACATACTTCCCAAATTTATTTAGAATGTTATACATTCCTTTTTTTCATTTATGTTTTACATGATTTATAGTGTGATTTAGTGTTTTATACATTTATTTGTCATGATTTTATCATTCACATGCTTGGTATTTTTGGTTCTACCTAGCCTTAATAATCCTAGCTTACCAATTTTTCTAAGTAGTTTAATTAGTTTTGAGAGTTGTTCATTGTTACTTTGCTCATCCTATATATTCATGCATTGATTTTATTGTTATTCTTATATCCCTAGGGTTTTTCAAGTGCAATTATTATGCCCTCCATGATCAAGACTATGATATTTACATGCAGTCATTCAGTGTAAAGGTAAATCAAGGTATGTATATGATACTTACATTTAGTTTTATTTCATTTCAACATTGGTTTCAATATTTCATTTTTATTTAGCTTAGTTAGTGTGTTTCTAAGTTATTTCTTGAAGCACCATCCTATATACACACAACATTTTTATTAAATTTACCACTTACTAACATCTTTTAACTTATAAAAACCTATTGAGTTTCAATATGTCTGAGTGCACATGTTAAAGGGTGTATCAAGAAAGGGGTGGGTAGACCATTGGTGTTTTGAAATATTATTGTGGCTTTGTGTCATTCCTACCATTTATCCAACCACTTAATATCAACACAAGATTCTCTTATGTACTTCCCTAAGCCTTGTCATCTCTCTTACACCCTCCTCTAGTCATTTTCCACCTTCACTGACCCTTTTTAAGCCTAAAACCCTTTTTTGATAGTTTATAATATAGAGTCGATGGGCCAAATTTGTATTATAATTGATACTTGTTTTATCAATTAACAATATAGAGTTGATTAGGCCAACTCTATTAGCTAAACTTTTGAAAAGGACTAGGGTTAGATCTACCATATAAACACATAGAAGAGAAGAGAAGAAGAAGATATATATATATATATATATTGCTCATCCACTTATCCATTATTATACTTGAGGAACATAGTTTAAGGTTTCATACTTTATTTAGAGATACAAATCTTGTCTTATGGAGAAGTCATTTGGATGTATTGATAGGTTGTGTAGCCCAGAGCTGATTTATCCTTGTCATCTTTTTATACTACAATAACCTCTTATGAAGCACCTTAGCCAAGGAAGAGATTGAGGCTCAATGAGTTCCTCTTCAAAGGTAAGTATTCCTAACTTTGATCCTCCTTTGTAAGAGTAAATAGATATGCATTTTCACTTATCTCCCATGAATTAGGATTCCATAGACATTGATGTGAGTATATGTCTTTTATGCATGCTTATTTTTCATGTTTATTACCCCCACTTTGTGCCACAAGATTTGATAAGAACTAGATTAGATTTTTATTTACTTGTTATTAGTTTAGTGAATATGAAAACATCAGACCTAGTTAGGGTTATTGCATGGTTTTGCTTGACTAAAGGCTTTGGAACCCTCCCTAATGAATTTATTATGGTAAGAGATCCCTTGGCTAGGTTTAGTAAATCCATCTTGGTCATGACCCCAAATATCTAATGTATCCATAATCAGAAGTGTAAGTAGGATTTATCTTCTCTAAGCTAGGATTGATTTCTAGATCAGTTGTATTTCCCATTGCACACACATCCCACGTTACACTCACATGACACATGATGAGATTTGAGTGGGGCATATGTATAAAGAATATTTTTTAAGATTTATCACTTAATAGTGTTTTATCTCTTGTTGAAACCCATTCAATCTTAATCTATTTCAGTCTACATCTTAAAGGGTGCACTAAGAAAGGGGTTGGCACACCTTTGGTGCTTCACAAGATTGTTGGCCCCAAGACCATTACCTAAAACCACTATAAAATACTCGTGTCCAATTCCCTAAGCAATAAAAACTTGCTTATGCACTCCCCTAATCAATTCACTATCCAAAACATCCTCTACCTCAGTAATACCCCTTTTTCTTCATTTTCCTACTACGTTAACCTAGTCAGCCTTGTTGTAACTTAGTGCACATTATGAAACTCTACCAGCCCAACCAACCTAGTTCAAGACCTAACAGATCTATTTCTCACCAAACAAGGTTAACTTATTGGCTAAATTCTTGGGAGGGTTTAAGGTTGATCTTTGTTTATAAATACCCCCTTAACTTCATCTATAAATATATGGTCATTCAATTGTGCATCATTATAGCTTGTAAATCTACTTATACTATCATTTGGAGGTTTTATTTCTTAGGTTTTTACCTTGGAGTAGTAACACTTGTCTTATGGATATCTTAGATGCATAGGAGAAAAAATATAGCCTAGAGTTGATATATTCTTATGATCCTTACAGGGCTTAACAACTTTAGCCAAGGGAGATATTGAGGCATGACATGTTCACTTAAACAAGGTATGTATATGTCTATCCCTTTATATTTTGATAAGTAGATGTTGTAGAAACTAATGTATTGAATTATTTCTCTCCTTGCTTAGATTAATTATATATTATCTTGAATACAATTATCTTTACTTGTTTATTATCTTTACCATTTATGACATAAGATTTGGTGAACACTAGATTAACTTGTTGTTAAGCAACTATTTGTGAGCACCAACCCACAGGAGAACCAACCCCTATTGTGTATACCACACAGCTATCTGTCAATGTTGCTTTCTCAACAAATGATAGCACATTACAATATCTCTTTCTTTTCTCCCCTTTGCTCTTCTAAGCTAGATATGACAATTACAAACCATGCTCTCTTCCACACATTACAAATGGCTTCTCAAGCCTTTATTGATAGCTTACCAAATGACCTTTGGCATTCACCCTTTGTGACCCTTCAATCCTCATGGAAAATGGTGCTAAAATTGTATGACCCTTCGAATCCTTGTATTTGAAAAGTCACAATGTGACCATTCATAAACAAATGTGTCTTTTCCCCTTTTATCTTTATCTTGGTGACTTTTTATTTTCCTCAAAGTGGCCCTTCATGAGAAATTGTGCCCTTCCTCTTTTATCTTCACTTGGTGACTCTTGGAATTCCTTAAGATGACTCTTCATGGGAAAATGCATCCCATTCCTCTTTTGTCTTTACCCCATGACTCTTTGACTTATCCATGGGCCCTCTTTTGAATTTATACAACTAAAAATATATTCATTAATATTAAATAAATATTAACACACATTATCAAAGATATGAACATTAAAAACACCATTAAATGCTATGGGGCCTCTATCACTAATAATGCTAGAACTTTGACATCAATGACAATATTTCCAACAATCTCCCCCTTTGTCATTGATGGTAACCTCAAACTGAAACTACCACATCCTGAAACCTATACTATACATGCCAACCTCCATATATAGCTAAACTAAAAAACATATAGTAACTCCCCCAAACTATATCATCATGTACCTATTCCCTGTACCTATTCTTGTACCTATACCTATACCTATTTCTACACTTTTCCCCCTTTAACATCAATGGAAAAGGGCCTATCCTGAAGCTAACACTTAGCTCCCCCTCAATTTATTTTGATCTTCAATGTAAGGAAGTAATATGAATTACTCCCAACTCCTCTTGTATATCCTTAATGTGTCCTTTGGTCCTACCTTTGTGAAGATATCTAATAACACATATAAATTATTTCCTATGCTCTGAGCATCTACAATCAACTCATCTAAATATTTTCTTCTAATCTCACAACCTTCTACATGAAAATTTAATGTGTATCCTTGATCACATATTTGACTTACACTTAACAGATTAAGCTTAAGACCTTTTACATATAGAACATTCTTAGTCTTGGTTCTACCATTATTCAAACTTAATGTACCTTTTTTGGCTATCCTAGTAGTGGTATTATCTCAAAGTTTCACTGTACCACCATTGATCTTCTTTAGAGTTATGAACTTTCTCTTGTCTCCTATCATGTGCCTCGAACATCTGCTATTAATGAACTATGGTTTTTCTTCATTTCTTACATGCAAAGTTGTCTAAACTAACATAGAATCTTTAGGTTGTTTCTTTTGCCATGAATTTGTCTAACCTTTCTTCTTGATGAATGGAGCCTTGAAACTCTAGTCCTTCATAATTGACTTGAACACACTTCTACAATGTTGGGCTATGTGTTCTAAATTATTACACTTGTAACATATTATGGCCTCTTCATCAAAGCCTAATAGAGGAGCAAAAGAGTTGTGGCTTTTGCTTGACTCTGCATGAGTTTCCTTCTCCTTGTTTCTAAAATTGTTAGCTCTTTTGTAGCATTATATTTTCTTATGACCATATCCATTACAATAAAATATTAACCATGAAAATATAACTTGTTTGTGTATATTTGTCTTGATTGTCTTTTGTAGCTTTATTCCTTCCATCCTTCTTTGTTTGAGATATCCTTTGTCTTCTTCACTTCTTCCCTTTTTGTTTCCTCTTTTGTAAGAGCTTCAGCATAGATCTTTTTCTTTTCAAATTCGATACTTGTCTTATCTAATATTGACTTTTGACTTTCCAATATCTTATTCAACATGTTAGTGCTATCCTCAAATTGTTATTGTTATCCTCAAATTTTGAATCACTGACTACTTTATCATTAACTGCTTTCTCAATATCTTCTTTTAAAGAGGCAATTTCAATAACATACCTTTCACATTATTTAGTTACTTTTTGCAATTGTGTTGTTAGATATTTTTCATTATTTTTAGCTTCTTCAAAGTGTGCTTGTAAATCTTCAATTCTTCTTCTCAACAACTTCTAATTATTTTAAGGCACAAATGAGTTCTTCTTCCAGATTCACCTCAGCTTCATCCTCACTTTCATCATGTTCTTCTTCTTGATCATCTATACTTTTTCTTGTGTATATATCTTCATGTATGTTCATGAATAGATTCTCTTCTTCATCTGAGTCACTGACTCCATTGTCTTTGGCCGAGCTAAGATCTTTAGAATATAAACTCTTCTTCTTGTATTTTCCTTCAAAGTTTTTCTTGTATATAGACTTTCCTTCTTCATTGTCACCAATATTCTTATCTGGGTATTTATCTACAAAATGTCTAATCTTACCACATTTAAAACATTTAAATGGTAATTTTTCTTGATATTTACATGTGCCCTTTTAGGCTTGCAGATGAATAGAGCTTCATTGTCATCTTCCTCACTACTAGAGCTATCACTTAATTCTTGAATCTTGGATTTCTCTTTCTTTGATATCTTGAAAGAAACTTCCCTCTTTGAGGGTTTCTCTTGTTCGGTTCTCATATCATATGCCATAAGAATACCATGTAGTTCATCCATCTTTAGCTTGGCAAGATCCTTCATCTCCTTGATTGATGAAACCTTTGCATCATATCTCATTGGTAGAGATCTCAAAACCTTTTCAACCACCATTGACTCTTCTAAATTTTCTCCAAGACCTTGAACCTAATTTACTATTTGATCAACCCACAAAAGATAACTCGTTATATTTTCTTCCTCTTCCATCTTCAAACTCTTAAACTATCTTCTAAAAGTCTGAAGCTTAGCCCGCTAAACCTTTCCATCACCTTTGTAAATATTCTCAAGCTTTACCCAAGTCTCATGAGCATATTTGCATTTCATAAATTTAACAAATTCTAATTCACATAAACCACATAAAATAACATTTAAAGCTTTAGGATTATTTTCACTTGCCTTCTTTTCTCCCAGAGTAGTTATAAGTGTCTGTGGCTCTTTGTATTCCTCCAACACTACTTGCCAAATATTTAATCCAAGGGCCATCAATTAAGTCCTCATCCTTATGCTCCAAAAGACATAATTTGTCCCATTAAACAAAGGTTCCTTAGTTTTATAAAAACCTTCATGTGATCTAGCCATCATGCTTTCTCTGATCTACCTTCAAGCTATAAATTTTTTTTTAAAGGAACCTGCTCTGATACCAATTGTTAACATGGGATATACTGAGAGGGGGGGTGAATAAATATATCATATATCTTATAAAATTCTACCTAATCAAATTCCACTTAACCATTCATTTAAGATATGCAATAAAACTAAAATAATAAACACCACACAAGATAGAGAGAGACACTAGATTTTAACATGGAAACCCAATGTTGGAAAAACCATGGAGAACAATCTCAAGTATATGAATGAGCACCAACTCAAACTATAATATTCGTAAGAACCAAATTGTAGGAGTACCAACCCCTTTGCTAAGCACCAACACAACAACTATTTTTGAGCACCAACCCATAGGAGCACTAACCCCTATTGTGTATACCACACAACTATCTCTCAATGATGATTTCTCAACAAATGATAGCACATTACAATATCTCTTTCTTTTCTCTCCTTTGCTCTTCTAAGCTAGATATGACAATTATAAACCATACTCTCTTCCACACATTACAAATGGTTTCTCAAGCCTTTATTTATAGCTTACCAAATGAACTTTGGCATTCACCCTTTGTGACCCTTCAATCCTCATGGAAAATGGTGCCAAACTTACATGACCCTTTGAATCCTTGTATTTAAAAGTCACAAGGTGACCCTTCATAAGCAAATGCATCCTTTCTTCTTTTGTCTTTATCTTGGTGACTTTTCATAATCCTCAAAGTGTCCTTTCATGAGAAATTATGTGCTTCCTCTTTTGTCTTCACTTGGTGACTCTTGGAATTCTTTAAGATGACTCTTCATGGGAAAATGTGTCTCATTCCTCTTTTGTCTTTACCCCATGACTCTTTAATTTCTCCATGGGCCCTTTTTTGACTTTATGCAACCAAAAATATATTTGTTAATATTAAATAAATATTAACACACATTCGCCAAGATATGAACATTAAAAACACCATTAAATGCTATGGGGCATTTATCACCAATAATGCTAGACCTTTGACATCAATGACAATATTTCTAACACTTGTATGTTTATTTATGAGATTACCTTATATGTTTGTTTTATTAGATTAGCTAATTTACATTTATCACATTATAAGACCTAGTTATGTTTATTACATTATGTCATTTGACTAGAGGCTTTGAAAACCTCTCCTTTACTATTGTGTGGTAAGAGATCCTTTAGGTTTAATGGACCCATAATTGGTCATGACCCCAATATAATAAAGTATTGCTAAGTGGATTGTTAGTTGATTACCTTCTTCAAGCTTGGATATTACTGAGTAGGATAAGTTGTAGATCTATCTTATTTCAATTACATATAATAACCATTATGTCCCTATTCAAATAATAAGCACCTGCCTTCCCTATATAAGAAGAGTTGTAGGTGATTGCTAGATTAGCATAATATAGCATAAAAAGATAGTGAGTAAGAGTGACAAAATTTCTATAATATTTTTTACTTTATTGTAGTAATGATTCTATTATTACAAAATTTTATCAATGTAATTAAAGCATTATGATTTAAATCATTTGTAATCAAGGAATGAATCTAATGCACAAGTCAAACTAGGGAGGGTCCACTTATAAGGAGTTGTCATGATCTTTAAACACTCTAATATGGTCAAGCAACCACAAGTACTATGTCTTTTGTTGCTCTATCACATGAGGGTCTTAGTGACAGTTATAAACCTAATTCATTTGGTCATTTTGAGTCTTTTGATATTTCTTATGTCTTATTTTCCCTATTTACAACACTCCCAGCTATCACAAGTCACCCTTTCCTAGTCACAAGGGCCCCTAGCCTATACTCCCTTATTTTATCTCTATTATGATCCTTAAGATACTAACTCCACTTTCAGGATAGTAGTGCCACATGGTACAAGTGTCCACTTGTAGCTCTAGTGTCTGACGAGCCTTTTCACTCATGTTTGAGTCCTAACCCCTCTGTGAGATTTCTATTGTGTTTTTTATAGCTCTTGTATGAATTGTAGGCTAACTAATAATATATTATATTCAAAACAAAGATTCTCTTATATAAAGAGCCTCACAAGCCATTTTATATCTAGAACTTACTATTTTGGCACTTATTTACATAAAATCAACCAATAGTATATCTCAAATACTTTGCATACTACTTAGTTTTCAAACTTGAACATTTTCATGCTTGATCAAAGAAGGGCCTATGCAAAAATCATTATATCATACCATGCAATTTGATGGTGCACATTCTTTAAGGGAGAACTACATGTGATATGAGACCCCTAGTATTAGATTTAATGTAGGCAGTGGCCAAGACAATAGGGGTTCTAGTCCACAAAATCATAACATCTCACAACCTAGTGTTTCCTTTCCTCTTTGCATTTGATTTGTTTATTGTTTCAATTGTGCAAGTATTCATTAGGGTTTTGGAGAAGATTTAGCCAAAATAGTGATATAGATGAGCCCTCGAGTGATATAGAATCACCTATAGGACCTCTAAGACCTCCTTAATATCCCTAAAAGTTATAGATAGTCCCTCAAAGGACATTAGCACTAGAATCAAACACTAGTGCCATATGTTACTAATGTCCTAAGAGGGGTGCTAGTGTCCAGAGCTAGATCTTAATAAATAGTCAAAAGATGAATGATTGTTCTGTGTTTGCTCAATTGTTTCTGATGCCCTGATCTACATAAAACTTTGTTTATCTCTAGATAATTTCCTTTTCTCCTTTTACTTGTTATTTTGGGAAAGTTCCATTAAATCAATAACTTCCAATTTTATTCTAGATTAGCAACATATTTAGCCCTTTAACTATATAAGATTTACACCTAGTAAAACCCTATAAGGTTAAAACATTTAGTGAACCTAACTTACTTTGAATATTACTTCAAACCCTAATTTTCCTTAGGGTTTACCTTATCTAAATTTTGTGCATTAAATTAGGGTTACAAAATTCTAATTTTCTAATTTTTTGGCATAACCTACCTAATTTAATTAAGCTTATATTAATGTTTCATTTATTTAATTTAATTTAAAGTTTTGCACCACAACCCTAAATCAAAACCGTAGATCTATATACTAGGTCCCTATACATACAAATATTAATAATTAGGAATCCTATTTTCTATTACAAACTTTGTTTAAAATTTCACACATTTCACACATACTTATGTTAGATTATATTCTACCTCTTGTGTATTTGTAATTCCTTGTTTACATTATCTTATTTGGCAAGTTTAAAATGGCATCTAAAAATTCTTATAACCCTCATCCACTTGATGCACTCTTAAATTTCTCTCATAATTATGATAACAAATGGACTAATTTTCAAGATTGGACATTAGAGCATAATAATTACTTCATTTATAATGATGATGATGATGATGACTATTGTTATAATGATGGATAGGAAGATTACTATGAGCATAACAATGAAAATGAACATGAGGATATATTATATACATCATCTTCTCTTTCCTCTCACTCTTATCTTACTCCTCAATATCAAACTAATAATATAATGCCAAAAGAACCTCTTATTGGAAGTGCTTTATTCCAATGTGATCATAACTTTTCAACTGATTTTGCTACTTCATTATTAAAATTAAATCAATATAAGTTCACTACATGAAAACCACTTTTGCATCATTTAATTAAAGTAGATAGGAACAATGCATCTTCTTTACCCTTTTTAGTTACATTTGAAAAATCAAAACCAAATGATATTACACCTTTTAACAATGTACAAACTAAGGTAGATGAGATTATTTTATCACCTTATTTTACATTTCAAGCTTAATACAATGATTATTTACAAAAATTTGATAATGTAAATCTCTCTAACTATTTTCCTATATGTCATAATATGCAAAAATAAAACATGGTTGTTACTTCTCCTATCCTTGATTCCAAAACTGAAAGTGATAATCATGCTTGCATTTTAAAAATAACTATTGAAAAAATGACTTATATTACACCTACATATGATGACACATTGCATAGTAGTAAAACGTTAAAATATTCCTCTTCTCTTTCTCTTTATGAGCATGTGGATGATACTTATTCTACTCTTAGTTCTACAAATGAATTAAATTCTAAATTTGATGAACCATGGGATAATGATTATTATTGTGATTATGATAAAGATGACATAAAATCTACACATTCTACTTCTTTCTTACCTCACATATCTCTCTTTTTTAACCAAACACTAAAATACATGTCAAAAGACACACGCACACACACTTATTCTTATGTTCATAATTTACATTCACTAGAGAATAAAGTACCTTATATTCAACTAGCATGTGATACTCCTTCACAACTTAACAATGTAAAAGATACCAATGAATCCCTCTTAACCCCGCTTGCCATAGTAGAATATGTTTCTCAAACTAACCTAAATGAGGGTGGTAGCTTATTTCCCTCTAACCAAGTCCAAGTTATCACACCTCCAAAGGTTATTAAGAGTGAACCAACTCTCTCTAAAAAATATTTCCAATACAATGTACTAATGGCTAAGATAAATAATAAAATTCTAGCATTAAATGAAACTCTTGATAATGATCATATACCTTCACAAGTGTTAATTTCTTTAATGCATATTTGGGTGATTTACAATAACAAGTACATCTCACTTTGGAGAAAAAAAGCATACCAATCTTAGGTCGATGCCAATGGTATATATGGTGACCCTATTCCATGTAGAATCTCAACTACAAGGTTTCCACACAACTTTCAGATACCGATGTTACCTATATTTGATGGGCATGGAGATCCATATTTGCAACTTCAAGCTTATGAGAAATTCAAGGCACATATTATAAATAATTTGACTCTAATACAATTGTTTCCAAAGTCCTTAAATAGGAAAGCACTTGATTGGTTCTAGCGTACAATCCCTAGTGGATCTTTACACACATATGAGGAGCTAGAGATAGTCTTTCTCAGGTATTACATGTAGAATAAGGGACCCTTAGTCACACAAGAGAGGTTGTTAGTAGAGGTTCCTGGGTTCACTATAGCATGCTAATTCTAGTGATAACTCTTGTGATTTTAGAGAAATCTTGTGGGAAAGGAAACTCATTACTCAATATTAAGCTTCTATCCTAGAATCATAGAGGTTTATCCAATCTATATTAATCCTATAACTATCTACTTTGATAGATATTTAATGGTAAACTCAAAAATGAAGACCTAGTTTTCAAGCTTGTAGAGAAAAGACCTTTTTCTATTCATTAATATAATAAGATTTCAAACATATGAAAGTAATTTACAGATAGTTACGGCTGAAGATTATCAATTCATGAGGTTATTATGTAATATCACCCAACTTCACAATGGGTTGATAATATAAATTAGAAGACAAAACCCATTTCATAAGATATAGTCTTGTAACATATATCATCACCCAAAATAAATGTCTCACATAAGAAGTGCAAAACTATTAAATTAACCATCAAATACTAATTCAAATTATAATCTTCATATCTTGAAAACTCATTACACTTTCATTCTATAAATCCTAGGATTTACTCAAAAAGGCATGAATACAATATTACCCAATACTATCAGCATGTTAGGATTGTGGAGCTAAAAGCTTCACTGATGCAGATACAGAGGAGGTTGCAGGAGAGTTGCTGAGTGCCAGAGACACCGGCGTCGGTCATGCCAACCGACGTCGGCAGGAAAGGGCAGGAAAGACAACCGGCGTCGGTCAGAGATCGGCCGGCGTCGGCGACCCACAGGCGGACAGGGACCAGCGTCGGTCGCATGTGTAGTTCGACTGCGAGCTATCTACGGGCAGTTAGCTAATGAACCAAGTGTTTGCATGAAGAGATCTAATTTTAGACTGAGAGCTGCGGATCTAATTATTGTAATTAGATGTCTAATTATCGTTTGGATGAGATCTATATAATAGACTCATGGTTGTATTGGAAAAGTGTGCTAGGGAGTAAGAGAGCATAATTATAAGCTCCTTCTGTGTGTGAGGTAGAGCAATGGTGCGTTCCTCCTAGTGCCACAGTACCAGGTGTGTTGGTGCTGGATTGGAGAGCCAGCTGGGTTCTTCAGGAGTGTAGGATCTTGGTCACAGTTGCATGGCCTATATAGGAGATCTACATGATAAGTAAGATCGTTGATCTGCAGGTGTATGTGTATGCAAGGTCGAGGTTCACAGGTGAATAGAACCATTGTTTGATTTGCAGGTGTGCAAGGTCATACAGACAGCAACACAACAGGGAGCAGTATCAGGCAGGATCTACTTGGAGTACAGGGGTGTACTCGGATAGAACAAGAGGAAGGCAAGGAAGTTCCTTCCATAAGTATGGTCTGTTGAATTGCAGGTTGTTGCAGATTCATGGGAGATCTACTTGAAGTACCTTGAGTACTTGTGGAGCACGTGGAGTGCTTGTGGAGTGCGTGGAGCACTTGTGTTATGCGTGGAGCATGAGAGGTGAACACCAACTCTGTATTTGAGTTGGGTGTTGGGACCGGTGAGAGGGAGAGCTTTGGGGAGAAGATTTACTGTTCACTTGAGGTGTGGGAATCCTCTGTAAGGTGGTGGAGAAGATGTGGCATATTCTCTATTGTATTCTTTTCTGTATAAAGTGTTAATACAAGTTGTGTATTGTCTCTCATATGCTGTGTTATTCTGAATTCTAGTTACTTGGTAAATCTGGTTATTTCCGCATATTAAGTTGTTTGAAGTTTGGTAATCAATTGTATGTTTCCGGTTTCGCATCCTGACAAGTGGGATCAGAGCATGTTTGTTGTTCTAGATTCCTGACAAGTGGTATCAGAGCTAAGGTTGCAGGAAGCAGGTTGTGTTTTTGATTACAGGGCACTCTCAGGGTTTTCTGATTGAGTGGGAGTAGAGCAACGGCAGATCAAAGTAAGCTAAGAATGGAGGAGTTGAAAAGCACAGACGATTACTCACGGTCTGATGGAAAGAAAGAGCAGGTAAAAGAAGATTGTTGGTTGGTAACAGATCAGCATAAAGAAACTGAAGATACAGATGTTGCAGGTGTTATTGCACAGGATGTGTTTGCAGGTTTCATGGATAAAGTTGAATCTTGGACAAAAGATTCGGTTGCCTCTTTCCATGCAGCCCCAGATAGAGGAGCTGGTAAGCCTTGCCAAAGAATTGGCAAAGGGGAAGTGAAGCTGAAATTGCAGGCGGCCAACACACAGGTGTTGATGAAGGTCATGCAGGTCCCAGGTTTGGAGATATGGCTAATTTCTTCAGAAAGATTGGGTGATGAGAGATGCACAAGAACTCTCACAGCGGTAGCACTTGAATTAGCTGGTGGTAAGAAAACAGGTATACTTTATCTACTTGTTTATATTACTGATTCTTCTTCTGTTGCGGAGACGTGGCTTCGTAGGCTTGGTCACATGAGCAGGAAGGAGATGCATGTTCTTAAGCGAAAGACAGATATATTTGACAGGCTTAAGAACTGGAAAGCCTTGGTGTTCTTGGAGCAGATGGCGGACAGAGTTCAGTGGATGAGGCTGGATACATCTGAGCAGGGCAGTTTGGACATGGAGATTGATTCAAAGAAGCTCGCGGGTAAAAAGTCATCACTCACAGGCGAACACAGACACCGATGTCGGTCAAGAGGAACCGGCGTCGAACAGACAGGTGCCGATGTCGGTCATGTGTAGACCGAAGCCGGCAGTGTCGGGCAGGGTAAGACCGACGTCGGTCATGGGACCGACGTCGGCAGTATGTAAGACCGATGTCGGTCAGGAGGACCGACGTCGGCAGCAGGGACACCAGCGCAGGCAGGTTGGTAGTCAGGTACAGACGCATGAGAACCGACGTCGGTCGGATGCAGACTGTGGAGTGACCGAGGTCGGTCACTGTAACGAATTTTGGGTGGACAGCAAGCTGTCAAGGAGTCTCAAACACCCATACGGAGGACTGAAGGCATAAGTAGGCCCTCAAATTCGTTGTTCCTCTTCTTCATACTTGTTGCTAATTGTATAGCAGGAAGGATCCAGGAAACAGGTGTGAGCTTGGCAGGTTTATGATGCAGAACCAGACGGGTGTCTTGGTAGGTTTGCCAGCTGGATAAAAGCACAGAGACGAATGGATGCCTTAGTAGAAGAATAGAGAGAACGGATACGTGAGACGGAAGATCAGGTATATGGTCTTGTGGAGCTGCAGGACAGTGGTACAGGTTTTGACAGGTGGAGGACGAAGCATGGCTTCAGTCAATGTCAGGGTAACTACTGTGGTTTTGTCTTACCAGGGGGATGATGAGTCATGACATCATTCTGTTGCTGTATGTGGATAGTATGCTAGCTAGCAGGAGTGTACATACAGGGTTTTGCTGAGCTAAGGGTAAGGTTAGTTCAGTGGCATGTCATGAGGAGTTTGGAGCAGCAGAATTCTTTGACATGGGAGGCATGGAGATCACTGGTTGATTTTGTCTCGAGTGGGAGCTGATGTGAATCAGGTGTTGGCAAGGTTCGGGATACAGAACCGGAGCACACTAAGGGCTGGACAGGTACAGTGTCCGAAATCACATGAGGTCTGGTATAGACCTGAATATTCCCATGCAGTGGGAGCTGTCAGAGTTAGGAGCCAATTCGGGGAAGTGGGTTCTCAGGTTTTCTGAGAGGGACCGGCAATAAGGAAAATAGAAAGAAGCTTGATCCTAAGTCTATGAGGTGCACGTTTATAGGCTATGGCTCAGATGATTTTGGTTTCAGATTTTGGAATCTAGGAACTAACAAGGTAATCAGGAGCCGTGATGTTGTTTTCAATGAAAGAGTGATGTACAGTGATCAGATAAGGAAGCTGGATCAATCTGGGTAGAGCAATAGTGAATTGGACGAAGTTATGGTCCAAAATGAGCTCGTGGGAAAAAGAAATAATCACTTGCAGGAAAACACAGAGACCGACGTCGGCAGGGTTGTAACCGGCGTCGGCAGTACAGAAACCGATGTCGGTCATACAGAGACCGACGTCGGCAGACCAGGCACCGAGGTCGGTCAGGAAGAACCGACGACGGCGAGTGACAGGTCTACAGGTGGCCGAGGTCGGTCACTGTCAGAAAAATTGGGTGGACAGATTGTTGAAAACAAGTCCAAGACACCCACCAGGAGGTCTGAAAGGGTAAGTAAGCCTCCAATTAGATATTCTCCTTCCTTATATTATTTATTGCTAACCGATGGTGGAGAACCAGAAAGTTTTGAAGAAGCATTACAGGTGGAGTCCAGGAGTAAGTGGGAGCGTGGCATGGTTGAGGAGATGGAGTCCTTAAGAGAGAACCAAACATGGGATTTGGTTGAATTGCCAGCTGGTAAGAGAACACTGAAGAACAGATGGACCTACAGGTTGAAGGAAAGTGAGGATGGTCAGATGCGATATAAGGCCAGATTAGTGGTAAAAGGATTTGCACAAAAGCCAGGTATTGACTTTGGTGAAATTTTTTCTCCTGTTGTTAAGATGACTTCAATAAGGGTTGTATTGTCTTTGGTTGCTTTTGAGGATCTGCATCTCGAGCAGCTAGATGTTAAGACAGCATTTCTTCATGGAGATTTGGATGAGGAAATTTATATGGAACAGCCAGAAGGTTTCGAGGTCAAGGGTAAGGAGAAATTTGTGTGCAGGTTAAAGAAAAGCTTGTATGGCCTCAAGCAAGCTCCAAGGCAATGGTATTTGAAATTTGACAGGTTTATGACTGAGCATGGCTACAGTAGGTGTCAATCAGACCATTGTGTATATTTCAAGAGATTTGATAACGGTAGATATATTATTCTATTGTTGTATGTAGATGACATGCTGGTTGCAGGGTCTCACATGCAGGATATCTCTGAGCTCAAGGAGAAGTTAGCTCAAAAGTTTGCCATGAAGGATTTGGGAGCAGCTAAGAAGATCCTTGGCATGAGCATTAGGAGAGACCGGAAAAATCATAGGTTGATATTGTCTCAAGAAGATTATGTGAACAAGGTGTTGGAGAGGTTTAATATGCAGGATGCAAAACCGGTGAGTACACCTATGGCTGGACATTTTAAGCTAAGCAAAGAACAATGTCCCAATTCACATGATGAGGTAGAGTACATGAGTACAGTTCCATATTCTTCCGCAGTAGGGAGTTTGATGTATGCAATGGTATGTACTAGACCAGATATTGCCCAAGCAGTGGGAGTAGTAAGCAAGTATATGGCCAATCCAGGTAAGGAACATTGGAAAGCGGTTCAATGGATCCTTAGATATCTGAGAGGAACCAGCAGCAAGCACCTATGCTATGGAGGTTCAGACACTTCTCTACATGGCTATGTAGATTCAGATATGGCAGGGGATTTGGATGGCAGGAGGAGCACCACAGGTTATGTTTTTACTGTAGGTGGATCGGCAGTTAGTTGGATATCTAAGTTGCAGAAGGTTGTAGCCTTGTCAACTACAGAAGCAGAATACATTGCAGCTACAGAAGCTAGCAAGGAGATGATATGGATGACACGGTTCATGGAAGAGCTTGGAAGGGAGCATGGGAGTTGCAGATTGTACAGTGACAGTCAAAGTGCAATCCATTTGGCCAAGAACTCAGCGTTTCACTCTAGAACCAAGCACATACAGCTAAGGTACCACTTCATACAGCAGGTATTGGAAGATGGTGAGTTGAAGCTGGAGAAAATTCATACAGACAAGAATCCTGCTGATATGCTAACAAAGCCGGTTACGATGGAGAAGTTGAATCTTCATTCAACTTCTATTGGTCTTCATGATTGAGTTGAAGATGGAGGAGCAAGAAGATGATGATGTACAGGTTGGTGCAGCTGGTTTATCTCCAAGTGGGAGTGTCCTTCAAACATTCACAATGTTCTACTCTTACAGTTCTACACACACTCTACAATTCTAAGCTAAGAAGATCTTCCTACATATAGAAATAGGGAAACTTGAGCATGCTCTTACAACGAACAGTTAAGCCTCTTGAACAAGGGCTCTAAAGATAGTATTGCTAACAATAGAGACGCAAGCTTGAGTCCACGACTCAAACTTATCATGCAAACACTCGCTGCCATCCACGAAAATAGATTTCTGGACACGCAGGTAACCGACATCGGTTCCTGCCTGTTCGCCTGTGACCGTCGCCGGTCGACCATATCGCCGACGTCGGCGCCTCTGCAACTGCTACTAACCGACGTCGGTCGCTCCTGACCGACGCCGGCGTCTGTGTAGACCCGAACCTGTTTAAGTATGCTCCTTGGTGAAGCTTTTAGCTCCACACCCTAACACAGCACTATCTAACATTGTCTAACCCATTATACTATAATCCATAGGAATACATAATCCTGAAAAATTATATTGTTATAATCATAAAGTCTATACTTTGCATCCAAGTATGTAAACCTGTATTATGTTGCTAAATATTCCATGTACTTGATCCCAACTAAAAATAAAATATCTTCATAATAATCTTGTAGGATAACCACTAACCAAAACAAAACCATGATCCTTGTCTAAATGGCACATCCATAGATGTGAGTGGTTAGTGTACACATTCCATGGCTAACACTTTCTCAAACTTAAAATTTTATCTCATCCTCAGATAAGACCTCAAAGAATTAGGACTCTATATAACCAAAAGTAGGTAGATTGCATAGAAATTGCAGATCACTCAAGGTGTCATTTACTAGTGTTCACCCTTGTGTACTACTTAGCCACCCTCATGGGTTTTCAACTAAGTAGAAAGCCAATCTACCACTCTTTCACATTTTCAATAGACTATTTGTGTGGGTTTATATAGTCATACCAAATTAAAAGGCTAACAATCAAAATTTCAAAATTCTTCATATCAAAAAAAACTTAGCGAGATGGAAGAGGCATCGGTAGAGGAATTAATGTAGTTGGTGGTTATGAAGTAGATGGAACACTGTGCAAAGAACTTGAAGTAGTAATCTTTGTCCAACATAGTTGTTACTAGAGTTGATTAGGAGGAGTAATGGTAGGGACATCAATGAGTGGAGTGATGGTATTATCAAATTCAGCCATGTCCATCTTATAATTTTGCCATTCAATCAAATACTCTTGAGCATTGCATAGGAGAGCTCGTAAATAAATCTGAGCATATAACAATTATGAAATATCATGATCTATAGTAGAAGAGAGAGTGGTTTTACTAGTGATTGATGTCTATTATATACAACCGATGATGGTTACCTTGGCTAACCAAAATCTAACTGATGTTGGTTTTGCTAACTGACGTTAGTTAAGCCATATAACCGATGTCTGTCTTACTTGTTGACGTCGGTTACTGTGTAAAACCATGGCAAATAAAAATGACAAAATAAAGTTAGAAAATTAATTTACAAGATTTTTAAAGGTCCAAATAAATACTTTAGAGTTGTAAAATGATCTTCTTCAGGTCTGAGATGCATCTATTCCCACTAAGTGTGCCATAATGTGATCTAGGAATTTGACTCAAGGGAGGATGGTTATATGGTGTTAGTTCCAAAATAAAAACAAAATGAAATAAACACACTAATAGCATAACATATCTAGGCTTAGACACTAGGGAGAGCTTAGTTAACAAAAATAAATGACAAACACAACTAAAAAGTAAGGAATATAACACAAGAATTCCTTCAGCTTCCTTGGATGCTCCAAATGCCTTTGTAGTAGTTGCATGCTTGGTTTTGTGCTCATTAAGTCTTTGGCAATGGAAGCTTGGCTACCTCCATATCTCCTTGGCACCTTTGGCTTGTGGCTTGCCTTGGCTTGGAATCAATTTTGCATGGTAACACTAATTGCAATGGCTCCTTGAAGATATTTATGCATTATAACTTTGCACCAAAATATCTTAGAAATGATGTTCATGGCCTCTCTATTTATATGATTTTTAGAATGTTTAGAATCAACCTGAACCATCCATTTTGAGATTGAGATGTGTGGTTAAGGATTAATTCAATTAAGAGGCATGGAGGGCATCATGGAAGGCATTGATGAGGTATGGAGGGCATGAACCCTGATATTTGTGGCATTTATGGCTTAGGGATGTCTTCCCAAGAAATGAGGTCACCTGATGATGCAGATATTTAATATTCATTTCCAAAACAAATTATTTAATAAGTTTTTATGGAATTTTTAATTAGGCCTTGATTTGGGTTAATTATCTCTTAAGTATGTTTAAGCACTTTCTGCACAAATTACCCAAATTGATCAGAATGCCTTGTTATTGGTCCTAAATTTCACTAGATTAAAATTCGAAGGTAATGTTAGATGCATTAGAACAGTATTCCCATTTATGATGTTACCAATAGAAAATAACAAAGGCACGTGTCTCATGCAAGAGATTTGATAGGAAAGAGAAATTCATAGCACCTAGGTGCAAAATTGGCATTTTAACTCAAAATGATATGATCAAAGTTAGTTGGCCCATAAATTGCATTACCCCATTTAGGGATACCCTGGCTAAAATTTACACTTGAATATGTCAATTTCACATCATATAATGTGTTTTAGTGTTTTTAGGCAAAATTATGCATTTTGGGTGGAAATTAGCCAAAATCTTGATTGCAGGTTATCGATGGCCAGTTTTAGGTATTTACAATTGGTGGTTATGAAGTGGATGGAACACTATGCAAAGAAATTGAAGTAGTAGTCTTTATCCAACATAGTTATTTCTAGAGTTGACTGGGAGGAGTAATGGTAGGGACATCGATGAGTGGAGCGATGGTATTATCAAATTTAGCCATGTCCATCTTATAATTCTACCATTCAATCAAATACTCTTGAACATTACACAAGAGAGCCCATAAAGCAATCTGAGCATGTAACAATTATGAAATATCATGATTTATAGTAGAAAAGAGAGTTGTTTTAGTAGTAGTCATTATGTTGGAGATGTCTGCATATAGATGAGGTGCTTCTCAACATGGTATTATGTTTGGACCCTAGAAAATTTGTTATGTAGCATATTAGTCTACCAAGCTTGTAAATGGTACATAAATGAGTCTCAAACTTGCATGTAGACACTTAAAATTTAGATGCAAACCCAATATGAGTGATAATGGGATCATGCATGGTAGCTTTATAAGAACTCACAGTGGTAAATTCAAGGAGTGCACTATTTTATATTGCATCCACTTGAGATTTCCAATCAATCAACCCACGGGCCATAGTTGTGGCTTGGCCAATCATAGTATTGAGGTTAGCTTCATAGATCTCTAGAATTCTTCATAACTCATGAAACTCCTCCTTGATATCTTGACTCTATAATTCAATATGATCAATCTATTGAATGCTCACCCAATCTTACATAAGCTGGGCCACCAGCTTTAAAATTTTTGTGTGATCCATCATAAAACTAGGGATAACAACTTAAGAGTAAAGGGTGGGGTAAGAGTCTTCAATACAAGAAATAGTGTTGCTTAGCACACTCTATAGGTCAAAGTTATCCTACTAAAACTAGGATACCCTATTCTATAATGAAATAATAACCTGCATAATGAACTCTTAAAAAGTGGAAGCACCTTCCAACTGTTACACTAAGGAAAGTTTAAAAACATCAAGAGATGTTTTAGTTGTGGGTGGAGGCATATCAGAGACAATAGTGGAGGTCATGGCAGGAAGGCATTACAATGGAGTGAGGGGAAATGAAAATATGGTGTGATGGGAGGGAATGAAAGGAACATCTATGAGAACTAAGTGTTAGAACTCAGATGTCATAATAAAATTAGGTTTTGGTGAGGCTTAACCTGGGGTTGGGATAGATGGAGAAACAAAAGAGGTGGAATGTGGAGTCATATATGGTGGTTATGGAGAAGTAGTCTGGGTGATTGTAACCTATGACAAAAGAGTGGTGGGATCTTTATGTAACATGGGCATAGTGGTGATCTCTATGGTTGTCAGTAAAGGTAGCAAAGTGAGAGGCATAGACCATATGGGTGATGCATCCCCATATTTTTTAGTATCCTAAGATCATTGAGATGGAGCTTTCAATAGTATAGGTTCCACCTCTATGGTTTTTAGTGGAGGTAGTAGAGTGAGAGGTATATATCATATGGGTGATGCGTCCCCATCTTTTGTAGTATCCTAAGATCATTGAGATAGAGCTTTCAGTAGTATAGGTTACACTTCTATGGCTAGCTTACACTCAGCCTCATCAATAGCATATTTCATTGCTAGCTCAGTAGAAACATCCAACTTATGCACTTCCCTAGCCTTAATGAGTAACTCAACCATGGGTTACGTTTTCACATCTTATAAAAGCACATCAGTCTACTAAGGTTAGTATACCTCTAAATTATTTTGTTTTTTCACCACCTTTTGCACGTCTTTTCTTCTTCTACACTTGATAGCTCATTGTGCTTCTTCTCAAGTAGCTTGCTTCTCCTCTGGCATTTATACATCCAATACCACCTCTTTAGTAATTGTGAGGGGTTCATCAAAGTGTGATGAAGAGGAAACCAAAATGGATCCATGTATCATTTCCCTTGACACACATCCCTTCTAGTGACCAAAGCTATAGGAGTCCTCTAGAAATGATTCCATAATCCCTCTTAAGGACATACAAGTTGCTACAAATTATTGGGCTATGAGTACAACTTCATGTTTTTCCTCCTTCGTAGTCATTTTATATCTTCATAGTGTGTAACACCTGTACTGGAATGATTATGGTGGACTCTCAACAAGAGGGTCAAATTTTTAGGCTTGAAAAGACTTTCTAAATCCACCTTTTTTGTAATCTTTGCTTGGACCCATTACAGTTTGGTCTCCTCACCTATAGTATCCAAAATAATGAACTACAAACAAGCAGGAAATTCTACCCAAAAATATGGGGGCACTTGCTTGCACATTTGTAGTGTGTGCATTGCTTTCTAAAATAAAAATGCTTTTTCTTGTTCCCTCTCATATAAATCATCAGCCATGTCTATGATCATAGTCTGGTAGACCTCTTATTCATCATTTTAAAAGTTTTACCATTCACATTTTACATCAATGTAAGGCACATGTGGGTCATCCAATCAGGTCTTTTAGCTACAAGTATTCCTTCATGGAGGAGAAGGTGAGCAATGGCTCATAGGAGCTTTTTGCTTTCCTCAATATAATTGAGCAGACAATGTTGGGGAAGTTTGTGTGGTGTCCATCAAAATGGTAACATCAAGTGAAATTATCTATAAAGGGGTCACTCTATAAGTGATTATAGTTTTATGCTAAGTGACTTCCATCTGAGCCATATATATATCAATGAATAAAGGAAAAGGCACAAATGGATTCTGTGTAAGTCCATGAATATGAATAAAAATCCCCTGTGGAAACTTTACCATGACCACATGCTAGCCCAAAAACTGCATCACATGCAGTGGGATTTTTTGGTTACTAAGCACCAATTCTACGAGCTCATCCCACCATGCACTAAATAGTTATTAATTCATAAGGTAGCCACTTTAATTATGTTTCCAGATGAGGTTTTGGAATTTTATGTCTAACCAATCATCTACATCTAGATTTATAACACCTTTGGGAGACTTCCATTGTGTAAATATAAGCAATAACACCAAAAACTAAAATTGAAAATTTTATTTCTTTTTAATTTTGTCATTTCCTATTCTTAGGCTTGGCCTAGTCTGACATTGAGGCATGCTTCTATACTGCCTTTTTTTGTGAATTACTTATATATTATATATTTTGTTAATATATAGATATATTTCAACAAAAAAAATTATTTCATAGACATGATGACTTTTGCAATATTCATGGTCAGCTTAGCTACCAAAAATTTTGGCCAAAAGAATTGTTCCCCCTATAAGATCATGTGATGCATAATATCAATGACCCATTTTATGGACTCCTTCATGGATTTGGTGTTATTCAAAAATGTGTAACAATACACTCTGCTAAGATACAAATGGATTCATCTACGATATCATCCAAAGGTATGTCATGATTGCCATAGGTATAGGCCTCCTTAATCTTTGGTAAAATTGGAGGAGCTTTTGATTTATAAGGCACTAAAGAGCATCCACATGATACCATGCGTATGGCCTTTTCCATCACAACCTCATTCACATATATAGTGATGTCCACAGATATATAGATCTTCCTATCATTATACCTACCCATCAAAAATTCCATGTTTTCACTAAGTTGGCCGAATGTAGGAAGCCAAATTAAGTGTTCCACATTGGTGTTGTGGAACATATGTGGTGGTGCACTTGAAAAAGGTTATGCCTCTATGGATATTTTAGGAAGAAACAATCTTTCTTCAACACGTTTGAGAGAAGGATACACCTCAAGATCTAAAATTTTTATCTGGCATATGTTTATGCCAACCCCAATGTCTTCCAATTATGAAGCAAAGAGAATTTTGATGAATTGAGTCAATGAAATGGTGGCCATCATGAATACCTCTATGCTAAAGTGAAATTGGTTGGAATACAAGAGTAGATAGTGGAGTGAGAGACTTGGAGGGAGGCTCACCAATTTGCTTGAAAATAGCTAAGTATGAAATGATTATTCAACTAGTAACAAGGGATATATATAGAGTTGGTATGTCCCTAGTGTTATTATTAAGAGTTAAATGCACCAAAATTATCTCAAGATCTTATTTTGAAAAACATTTATAAATTAAATCTTATAATTGAGTAGTTGACACACTTTGTGTCGATGTGTCATCTTTTTGCAATAGTTAGGTAGAGTGATGTGACCCACTAAATCTATGAATTTATTATTCCCTATTTTGATGTGGATCACAACAATGATTTGGATTTGATGCTACCTATCACACATGCATGGGTATTAATACCCATCTCTCAGTCATTAGCCATCATCAACATTTCTATCATACATAGCTTTTTCAAACCTAATTTTCTTTCTTTACTGCCCATTTTAACCATGGTATAGATGCTTTCCTCTCACTTATGCACATTGCCTCCTACTTGAGGGTTACTAGTGCCAAGTCACTTACACATACTTTTGAAATACATACAGAATATAACAAAAACCAAACCTAATCCACATAGCATAAAAATGTAAATCTTATGCTAAATTGGTGTGAATGAGCACCTATTCTTTCTTGGGTACATAGCTTATTGGTTGTAGGGTTTGAGGTTATTGACATTCACCTTCCCAAGAAAAATGGTCCCTTGTAAATCCTATAGGACCATCATTCCTAGCAATGATAATACATGAATAATATAAGGTACCTTCCAATAGATGTTCAATTTTCCTACAAAAGCTCAAAACTAGCTATTATATAATAGGATGGGTTGATCTATCTAAAATTCTTTAGTGTATAGATTCTTATCATGCCAATATTTATATATATGCTTATTTACCTCTTATATCTAGGTTGTTTTGAGGCATTCTTCATCCATTTTATTGAGGTTTAATAGCCTACTCCCTAAATATTTTTGGTCTCCCATACACATAATGATTGCAATCTGCAAGTTGGGTACAACATACTCTAAGGGCATTATTGCTTCTAGACCATAGACCAATTGAAAGGGGGTAAACCTTAAAGCACATTTATAATGCATGTGATATACCCATAAGATAGCATGAATTCTATCCTCTTATTCATTACACTAAACATCGTAGACTTTTAAAATCATCTTACCTAAGACTTTATTTACAACCTCCACTTGACCATTTCCCTGAGGGTGATAGGTTATACTTTTATGGTGTGATATAAGGAATTCATTATTAAGTGTTTTTATGGTTTTATTTAGAAAGTGTGTACCTTTATCACTTACCATCTTGATTGGACACCCAAACCTGACGATTATGTTCTCATATAAGAATTATGTTGTATCCTCTACACCATAGCTAGTTGTCACAATAGCTTTGACCGACTTGGTAAAATAGTTGGTCACATTGATTATATAACATGCATGACTACATTTGTTGGGTGATTGATAGGTCTAAAAAAATCAATTCCCCATTATTCAAAGGGCTATTGTGAAAGCATTAGCTAGAGTGGTATTTCATCCTGATGGTTTGACTTTCTCATCCTTTGACAGCCATCACACTGCTATGCGATTTGATGCACACCTTAAAATAAATAAACCACCATAGCCCACTTTGTATAAATTTTCTTATTGTAGCATCTTCAATGAAGTGACCTCTAGTGATGCCTTGATGTGATTATTCAAGTAATTAAGGTCGTTCATGCTCAAGTGCAACTCTATGTAGTACTTCATCCTTACCTAGATAGTATAAGAATCCTCTAATGATACTAAAAGGAAGGGATTTAGTAATCAATTTCTTCTTTTTTCACTCTATGTAGTGTTATGAAAATGTCCCTTATTTTAGAAACTATGTGATCTCTTCTAATTATTCAAGAATCATAGACACCCAGAATAAATGTGCATCAAGTCATTCATCAGGTATTTCCTCTAGCTCTTCACCATTTTGGAGCTGACTCAAATGGTCTAGTATATCATTTTCTTGATCAGGTTTGACATTAGTGCAAAATTAAAACTCCTAAAAAATCATTAACCATCAATATATATGACCTTCAAGCATATTTTTATTTACCAAGTAATGTAGGTCTTCATTATCAGTGAACAACTCAAATGGTGTAGCTAGTAAGTAATGGAAAAAAATTTGTAGTCTGAATACTATCCCAAGGGCTTTGCACTCAATGGTAGTGTAATTATTTTTAGTTGTAGACAAATTTTGACTGCTAGATTGAATGGGGTAATCCAAACCACCCTCTCTTGGTTGTGTCAACACAATGCCAACTACAATCCTTAATGCATTCATATGTACATGGAAGGACTTACTCCAATCTAGAAAAATCAATATTGGTGCAGTTACCAACTTATGCTTTAAATTGATGAATGTTTTTTGTTAGTAATCTATCCAAATGAACTATTTATCATTCCTTAATATTTGATCTAAAGGGGTAAATATTGTATCATGCCCCTTAATAAACTTTTTATAGTAGCCTCTATATCCAAGGAAGGATCGCACCTCTATCGTACTTGTGGGTGGTGGCATTCCCATAATTATTGTGATCTTGGCTAGATCCACCAAGATACCTTTGTTACAGACTACATGACCTAACAAAACCCCAAAGTGTTTAAAAATAAACATTTTTTAAAATTGAATGTTATCCATAGTGCTATGCATCTCTCTAACATCAATATTAGTTTGGACAAGTGATTTTGAAATAATGGAAATATTTCCCAATCATCCAAATAGAATTCGAAGAAATCATGGATGAAATCCTCAAACATAAATATAACAGCCCTTGAAAAAACCCCAAGTGTATTTTTTAGTCCAAATGACATTATTTTATATACAAAAGAACCCCATTCTATTGTAAAAGTCATCTTGGCTCTATCTTCTTCTATGATTGAAATCTAATGGTACCCATTGAAACTATCAGTAAAAGAATACACTTCATGGCCTATGACTGCTTCTAGAACTTCATCTATAAATAAGATAGGGAAATGGTCATTCACATAAGACTCATTTAAAATATGGTAGTCTCCAAAAACTCTTATCTCACCGATCTTATTTGGATGAACCACCATAGGACTCACCCAGTCAGATTTCTCCATAATAAAAATAATTATAGCCTCTTGCATGTGGTCTAATTTAGCTTTGACCTTTAGCTTCATGTTTGTGTTCAAATGGTATTATATTTACTTATTGGTCATGCGTACTCCTTTATTTCAATGTGCATCTTCCCCAGAGATGGGTCCACCCCCTTGACTTCGGTGAATTTAGTTAGGAAGACATCCTGATAATCCTGCAAAAGTTGTAGTACTTTGGATATGTCTTCTTATGACCACTAATCACCAATATGTGCTAATTTTGGAATGTCCTCAGTCCCAATGTTCTCAATGTGATCCTTTAAAGTTTCATGGTAAATATTGTGTTCTTCCTCAATAATGGAATCACACAGTAGTCATTTAGATTCCCATTCTGGAATGTTAAGATGTTGCAACTTTTCTTCTTCAGATGATTTTATGACTAGACCTGAAAGTGTCTCAACTTCCCTTCTGGTTCAAATAATTCTATGAGATCCATATCATCCTTCTTATATGAATCTATTGTCCATTCATTTTCATCTTGTATTATATGACATGGTTGAACATAGACCTTTACCTTATCCTTCTCTAATTTATAGGCCTACAGAGCTTTATTCAAATCACTTGCTACATTGTGGGAGGATGATGAATAAGTTAATCCATATAAGTCATCAGTCCTCCCATGGTAGAGAATAACATTTAGATTTGATAATGCCTTGTGTCTTAGAGGGTTGTCATCTTTGAAAATAAAAGTATGAATAAAATTACTTTGAACCTATGCCCAATGACTTTTTTTTCACTTGCACTCTTGGTAGATATACTAAGTAGTAGGAAGGGTACCCAAAGTGTAATGGAAAATGTGTAGGCAATACTTTTGAGTTATAATCTTCAAAATCCAAACCTAAATGCATCATTCAATATGAAGCTCAGGGCAGTATCCTTCATGAAATATTGGCTAGTCTTTCCTTACTCTTATTAACTAGAATTGAGCTAAAAGGATTTTTCAGGCTTCATCCCATTTCATAGGTGCCTTCTTATGTACAAACCACTAGTTCACAACAATCCCCTTTAATGCATGTTCTATAACACTAACTCTCCAGTCCATGTTAGGCACATATTATTGAAATCACAGTATAAACTGACTAATAACCTTGGTAGTGAAGTAGTGGGGTAGTTGGTATTCTATTACAAAAATCATGGGTAGAGGTCGGACCTCATAGTCTCCCTTCATCTAATTGAGAATCTTAGTGTCAAAATCTCCACTTATTGAAGAATCCCTATCCCAAGGTAGAATTCCTTCTCTCATTGGTTTTATGTAATCTTGATCTATTTAACTAGCTTGATATAAAAAATCTATGTCTGACTGAGTTGGTGATCTTATGGACATAGAACATACATCATCTACCATTAATGGTGGAATCTCTACATGTGGTAACACAGACTTGAGTAATAACTCCTTTAACCATAATGGTACCTTGGTTAGACTTGTACGAGTATAGAGGAAGTCACATTCAGTGGCTCTCAAGGCTTGTCATATGTCTTCAGCATTCACCTTCATCTAATTGATTTTGTCATAGACATAGGGAGAATCTATCTCTCTAGGAATATAGTATCATTTTTTTTCATCCTTACTTAAAGGAATCACTATAATCTTATCTCCCTAATAAGCTTCTAATTGGTTCCTTGCTTATTGATGGTCATCTAACCATCATAGGCCTATTTTTTTCTAATAAGCATAGGATAATATGTCTCATTCATATTTATATCTTTGACTTCAAAGTCACCATGCAAGCTTAGTTATGTGACTTTGATCTCCACATCCTCCAACCATCCAATTAGTTCAGTGCACCCATAATCCATAAGACTTAGTGTAATTGGATTGTAACTTAATGCAAGTCGACCAATAGTAACTCATGTTGATCAAGTGATCATATTAACAAGTGTTGCTAAAATCGAACACTATGTTGGGTACCTCATACCCTATGATTTCAATGCCCATCCTTGAATCAATATCCCATGGTTTTTTGGTTTTAACATGCCAAATCATTTGATTCACTTATTGGTTTCCCTTCTATATATGTTGGTAGATTATGGAGTAAATTGGTTATTTTTTGTGATATGTCCTCATTCTATAGTGTACTAAGAAGCTTCATCAAGTATATCATGGTAATGACAACACCATCTTGTTGAATGATGTGCACTATTTATCCATACATTTGTGCATCTATGGATACAACATCATCTTCATTGGTTTCTTCTTATTGAATCATTTTTAGAAATGCATTGCTTTGTGCATCAACACTTTCTCTATGGAAAGATCCAAATTCTTGTCTAGTTGTGATTTCTTGATTTTGTGGTCCTATGGAAATTCTAAAGGGGATATTCCTTGCTCTGCATGTTGGTGATGATTGATAGCTTGCAAGAATGCATCCTCTTAGGGTTGTGTAGTTACCATATTTACATTTCTTACAACCTTGTCCTCACATTATTTTGCCAACACTAGAGAGTCCTTTATATCATGTTTTTCAAAAACCCTATAATAGGCACAATAGGATTGGCATTGTGGATTTATAGGGAAATTCCTTTGTACATGGTTGAATTTTCCACATAGATAGCATTAAATTAGGTGTCAAGGTCAATTTCCTCTACCTCCTTGCAATCCTCCTTGGTAACCTCCCCTCATTCCTCCATAGTATCCTCCTTTATTTGGTTTGAAAACCCTAGTTATCAAACTATTGTGTTCCATAGTTTGTAGAATTCTATTGAGGGTTTCACCCTTGCATTCTTTGGTTTCCCCCATATCCACCATATTGAGATTGGGTTAGTTGTAGGGCCTAGTTAGACTATGTCAGCTACGAGACCACAAAAATCCATAAATTCTAAGTCTATGTAAGTGTTGTCTAATTTTGAATAGGTGGATTCTAAATAGGTGCATCTATAGGTTGTTATGTTGGTATCATCGATGCCTAAAGAAAAACAACTAGATTAATGCTAGACCTATTTACTTTAGGTGTGATGATAGTCTGGATTGTTATATTAGCTTTCTGCACAACTATTATAAAGACATTTTTGGTAATGTCTTCTCTCAGTTCTTGTAGTGTTGGTAGTTCTTCTCATCATGGTTGTGGGCTTTATAGAAGTTGTAATACAAATTTTTTGGGTTCCTTATGTACTATTTTATTAGATGGCATTAAGATGTTAGATGTCCTACTATGTGACAAATATTATAAAACTCAATTTTTATTTTATGGCACTCATTCCTATGGTTCCCTTCTTTACCACACTCCATACACCAAAGATATGACTGAGGTCTCTACACTACTTGTTGTTATTCCAAATTTTTTATAAGGAGTTGTAAAGTTTTCTCTATCTATGAACTAGGAGCTAAAGCTCCCCTATAATCTTCAATCTACTCCACTCAAATTATATTTGTTCTAGCTTTTACTTTATTAGTGAACTAGGTTTGTGTAATAGCAAACCTTATCCTTCATCACATTCCCTCTATGAACCAAGCAACCTTATCCTCTTCTACCATAACAAACTTGACTTGGTTCATTATGTCTAAAATTTTATGATCATATTCAAAAATAATCTCTTTGGATCCTTACCTAATTTCCTTGAGATCTTATATGTTCTGACTATAGCATTTTTGGACTTTAAATTCTATGATTAGTATTGTTTTGAATTCTTGTAATGTAACTTCATCAACACCTTTGTAGAATATAAATTCTAATGTTCTACTAGCCAATGTTCCAATCAAATTAAACTTCATCACTCCATCGATGATTCCTTTAGCTTTACATTTCATGGTGTAGGTGAGTAGGTACTTCTCTGGGTCCATAGACCCATCATAAGGAGCCAAGAAGGTTAGTATTCCCAATTAAGTTGCCATAGTGGGGTTTTTTATAGGTATCATAGTTGATTTTGTTGTAACCAACAATAGGAATGGTTATGATTTTAGGGATTTTTGTATACTTTGGGGTGCCTCCTGATCTGGTAGTGGTTGTGATGTCTCCTCTGGTTTTGTAGATGTGGTAGTTACAGATATATCTCCATCTTCTCCTTCTTCTTTTAATATTTGAAGTTGTGAAATGAAATCCTTAGCTTGCATAAGAATTAGAGGATTTGTCTTTGTATAAAGCAATGTTTTTATGTTCTTCTTTTGTTGGTCTAAAAAACTCTGTACAAATTCATGATATGTAGCCTTTTGTACTTCTAGGGTTTTTCTATGAACTTATAAAATTGGTCCTTGCCAAGTGTCATCATTTAAATTTATATAGAAATTATTATGATTTTGAAAAAAATAGGCTCAAGGTATGTGTGTTCCCTTGGTAAATGATCTTTACCTCCAAAAATGTTTCTCTCGTAACTTAAACATGTATTATGTATGTGACTATAAGGTAATCCTTGATTTTATTTCTAGAATAGCCTTCCTAGAAACTATAAACTTTTGCCCATCTATTCTAATTCTATACTACTACCTTATTCTTTCATCCATGCTAAATCTTGATCACTTCCTCACACTCTATCTTTACTTTGCCTGAGTTCCTCACTTTGACTCTCTTCATCGCACACTTTTCCTTGTCATCTCTTTTCATCCAAATCATTAATACTACTAGTACTCCTATTTGTAGCTTCCTGAGACACACTCTATTTATTCCTTCTCTTATATTGTCATAACTCTCTTTCTAGCTCAAAAGTCTTTTTCTAGTCCTTTTCCTCTAGATTCTCCATGTTGGACTCAGGTTCAAGATCTATCTTTTCATCTTTTATTCATTATCCCTTATCTCACACACACCCCCATGATGCTCAAAGTAACTACTCCATATGGAAAGGAGTAAGTAGCATTATTTTATCCATAACCAGTATCTTAATGAGTATAGGAAGTTGTTACAAGAATTTTCCTCTTATCCCTCTCATAAATAGATACTTTACCACTTCAAATGATATGTAGCCTTGTATTGTGAACTTTATGATATACCCATCAATGGTTGAATCCAACCAATGATATATCACATGGGTCCATCTAGTGTCTAAGGCTTGAAGTTGTTCAAACTTATCTTTGAACCACGTAATGCCAAAAATCACACAAGATCTAAAAAAATTATGTTCTAGACGAGCAAACCAGTCAGCTAGAAATCCAAGTAATTCACATCAGAATATCTCATAAATTTCACCATAAATATGTTCCTACATAATCTCTTATTCAGAACACCCTATTCTTTCAGCCTCCTTCGGCATAAACTCAGCTATTTTCTAATCTAGCCAATGTTCCATGTCTCTTTGACTAGGCAACCACCTTAGCATATCCTCAATAGTGAGTTCCATGCTCACTTCACCATTATTAGTAGAGGTTCTTAGGTTCACCAAAACATGTTAATTATAGGTATAACTCCTACGATTTAAGAGAGAGTTTGTGGGAAAGGAAATTCCTTACTCGATATTCAACTTCTATCTTAGGATCATAAAGGTTTATCCAAAATGGAGTAATCCTATGACTATCTAATTAAATAGATATTTAATGGTAAACTCAGATATGATGACATAGTTGTCAATCTTGTACCGAAAAGACCTTTTTTCTATTCATCAATATAATAAGAGTTAAAATAGATGAAATTAATTTGTAGATGGTTACAGCTAAAGATTATCAATTCATGAGGATATTACATAATATAACTCAACTTCCCAATGGGCTGATAATATCGATTGGAAGATAAAAAACATTCCATAAGATATAGTCTTGTAACATATATCATTACCCAAAAGAAATATCGTATAAGAAGTGCAGAGATATTATATTAACCATAAAATACTAATTTAGCTTACAATCTTCATATCATGAAAACTCATTACACTTTCATTCCATAAATCTTATGATTTACTCAAAAAGGCCTAAATACAATATTATCCAATAATATCTATCACTATCTAACACTGTCTAACCCATTCTACTACAATCAGTAGGAATATATAATCCTGAAAACCTTATTGTTATAACTATGAAGTCTATACTTGGCATCCAGGTATGTAAACATGTATTCTATTGCTAAATATTCCATGTACTTGATCCCAGCTAAAAATAGAATATCTTCATAACAATCTTGTAGGATAACTGCTAACCAAAAAGAAACCATGATCCTTATCCACGTGGCATGTTCATAGATGTGAGCAGTTAGTGTACACATTCCATGGTTAATAGAGCTTACCTTCATTACATAAGGGTGAGATAGATACAATATTTGAATACATTTAAGTTTCAAAGCTTGTTTGCATCAGCTTATTTATCAACTGATAGATTTAGAAGTACAGTACATCTTTGCTAGATGTTTAATCTATCCTCTCAAGGAAAGACTGTTATATAAATCATCTAAATAATTTTGACATCTATGCAACATAGCTATAACATTAGAGAAAGAGTTGGGATTAGTAATTACATAGTTAGAGGTAGATCTGGCTATAGACCCCTCAGAGCCTCAGTCATCTAATTTGGTACAAGAGCCTACTCCACTTCAAATTAAGAACTAAGTAGAATAGAGGCCACTGATAAGATACTTACAAAGGGAAAAGAGCCACTCTACACAACACATTCTATAGTGAGTAAAACATAGGATATACATAAAGGGGTTATACATTTTTTAGATAAGGTTGGGGCTCATAAAATTTTGCTTACACTATTAAATAGGGGGATGGTCACACTTCTTTCTAATAATCATCATCAAACACACCATTTGCATCAAGTACCACATAATCCATATTATCATTTTCAAAGGATAAATAGACATATAAATGATCATTGTTATCCACTCTAAGCTTGTATCAACCAGTATGTTACTTGAGGCATCATAGAGTTTACACATGAGGCACCTAGACCTCATTCGCCATACTCTCCTAGATAACACTCCTATACAATGAAGGTATCTTAGGATGTTATTTTTAAGGAACCATTGATCAATCATTATACATGCCCTATAAAATCTAAGACACCTATTTATGAGTAGTCTCATACACCACAGCCTCAGCAACTCAAGATATGTGGGAATAAGTACAAACCCAAGGGCATAGATTTAGTTTAAACACCAATAAAGATATATGGAAATAATTAGAGAGATCATAACATACACCAATCAAGATATATGAGAACAACTACAAACCAAAGGGCACAGTTTCAATTCAAACACCAATAAATATATATGGAAATAATTACAAAGATCAAAATACAACTTTAGTTCATACACTGCTTAAGATATTTTCCAAAAATCATACAACTCAGAGTGAAGTTTTAAAACATCAACCAATCAAGCTTTTTGCACTAAAGTCTACACATTCACATTCTAGAAGTTCATCACACGTAGCTCTAGATTCACAGTCTTTATCTACATCAAAACAACATGAGCAGTATGTTCATTGGTTCTCCATGCCATTTGAGTTCAGATAGGGCATACCGTCATCAAATTTTATACATATAGACATCTTATGACATACAAATAAAAACACTACACCAATAAATACAAAATCCTAATCCACTACACATATGTCTAAACATTCATAAAATAGATACAAATTTAATAATTTTACTCCAACCAAAATAAATTATACATCTCAACATTTCAAACAATCAAACTTATTTAACACATAACAACCTATATAATATAATAAGATTAAGTTACCAATACATATAATGCTAAACTAAATAAGAAGCATCAATATATAACTCAGAATATCATTTCAATATAGACATAGTGCATCACTCAATGGTGTGGACATGACTATTAGGACCAACTCCCTCGTTCTCACTCTCAGATACATCAAAGCTAGAACTAGAGGCCCTGCTATCTCTACATGACCTGGATCTATGACTCCATCTATTCTCCCTCTCCCAATACATGCCTAACTCAACCATACACTCAACATACTCTCTCTAAAGTTGTATGTAATCATCTACCATATGACTACTAGCCCTACTTAGAGCATCATGTGCAGGCATGGTATGCTTATATAACTCAACACATGCCTCATCTTTATTTGTCACCACTTTCATATATGTTATAGTCACTATCATAGGCCAATAAAAAAAATGGGCATGCACCCTAGCCACATTGGTGTCCCTCTGCACTAATCCATCCTCTATAACATCATTATGGATGTTTCATGTTAACTTACACAATTCCAACTCAATGGTGACCTCCCAATAGTCATCATCCCTTGAACCTATAAGTGTCCACATAGTTCATAAGATTCTTTATCACATACACACATAATCAACTTTACATAAAACATATAAACATGTTATTTAACTTACCATCAATAGTCCTTAGGTGTTCCACATCTAGTACAACCTCTGCAATCATCTCACCTCTTAGAAATATAGGTGCCCATCTATGGTCACTCCACTAGGCTATGTAGGCCTCAGTCACTCCCACATCATCTATATCTAGTATCTCAATATTGGGGTCATGCTTTGTCAATGGAATAGGAGCTAGCTCAAAAATAGATAGCCTTAGCAAACTACCTGGTCTTGTAAGAGCCCAATAACTCCTCAACCATATCACAGGTGTTGAATGCACATCCTGCACAACAACAAATTATCATGTGACCCACTCATACTAAAACCACTCATATACATTATCCCAATAGTTATGTAGCCAACAACTAACCTAAATCCACACCAACTATGAACTATCCTCAAAACACCCTTGGTAGCCTCTATAGGGTCTCTAGATGATATCCCTTGTTATCAACTACCGATACTATGTAGTGTTCCTCCTCGGTGTATGTCCTATCCTTGTCCACCTCTCTAAAAATAATTATGGATGAGCCCATCCATCCCATGTATGTGTCACTGTCTTACTAACAACTATATTCCCATATGCCCAGTAGTGTAATAATGTTGATGTTCTAATACCCCCACTGAACATCTCCTATATAAAATGATATAAATCCATATATAAATGAGCTAGTATCATATGACCCCAAGAGTATAGAGTGTTATGCTCCTTAATGTCCTGCACTATCTTATGCATCCTGTATGAAATAGAGACATCAATCCCCTATATAACAATAAATGAAGATACCAACATAGCTAAGAACTTCTACAATTATGGAACATTACCAGTCATAATCAAGGTCAATAATATATCACTCAAATTTCCTGTATGATGAGTCCCCACCGCCACGATAGAGAAATATCTCGGTAATCAATGTATAGCCTAAGGACCAGTAGCCTCCTATAATATAACCCACTATCCAGAGATTAAAAATCACATAATCCAATATACATCCTCTAAGGTAGTATTCATCGCACCAGTAGGTAGCCAAAATGTGCATGCATCTGCATCCCATCTTTCACACAATGCAATAATCATATATTTATCCCAGGACATAGGCTCCAAGAAAGTAATGTATCTAAGGCTTGCTCTCTTGAGCACCGCTATCTCTACATCTACCAAGGGCAAACCCCGTAAGGTCTCCATCATCTTCTCTATGTGAAACTCCCTCATGCATGCATCAACCTAGAAAATTACAACCAAATCAGACATCATCAAAACAAAACTAAACCCAATAGACAACAAAATGCAATAAAAAACTAGTTGAAAATACTCAAAATCACATCTCAAGACTAATAGACATTATCATTGCATAGAGGATAGTAGTGTTGTACCCTAGACACTAACGCCAGGTCCTAAACAATAGTGCCCAGAATGGGAAACTAGCACCATTTTATCTAAAAATAGTCTCTGAACTAGTTCCTTTTTAATAAACATAGTAAACAAGATAATATAAATGATACAAATAGAACAAATTTTGACTTCCTTACTAGGCAAACCTCTTCCCCAACCTAAATCCATGCCTCGACCTCCTCACAGTGTGACAAGCTAGTTCTTCATCTCCTTGGCATGTTTCTCTCACTCAGACACATAATAATTTCAACTCAAATGCTCCAAATGAATCAAATGACCTATTTAAGTCATACTTACCCAATGCCACCTTATTAATATTACCCTTTCATGTCAATTTCAAATGGCTAATATAAATTTATTGCTATCACCATATCTCGAGAATTGTATCTCTAATTTATGAATCATTTCTTGCACATGGGATGGTACGCAATGTCCCATATTGGTTAAACCAATCTCCTCATCATTATCAAATATAAAAAATGACAAAAACAATCTCACTATATTTAACATAATAATCGATAAAACATATATCCAATTACACATTCAATTATCAACTTTGACACAATAAATGAACTATTCAAACTTAACACAACATTACACATTCTAATTAACACTAGTACAACAAATCATTACCACTTTTGGTTACATATCCTCACCATAGTCTTGAATCTCTCACCAAAAGGGGGGATAGGCATAGATTGCTTCAGGCAAACATAATTTCATTCAGATATATAGACACATAGGTTTACATAGATACACAAATTTACATAGCTATTTATATTCATATAATTTCATACATACAGACACACAGGTTTACACAAGCATTTAGATTCACAAGTTTTTAGATATATAGATGCACAGGTCTACACAAGTACATAGTTTTACATAGGAATTTAGATTCACAGGTATTTAGATATATAGATGCATAGGTTTACACAAATATTTAGATTCATAGGCATTCAAATATACAGACACATAGGTCTACATAGGCATTCAGCTTCATAGGTTTTTAGATATATAGATGCATAGGTCTACACAAGTTTACATATATATTTAGATCCATAGGCATTCATATATATAAACACATGAGTCTCCACAAGTACACAAATTTATGGAGGTTTACATAGGTATCCAGCTATACACTCTATGTAGATATACATTTTTGACTCAGGTATACCAGCTTACTCAGGTATTTAGATACACAACTACATTGCCTAAATATCAATATTAGGGGATATGATGCATAACAAATGTCCTTGATCCCCATTTTTATATTTATCAGGTTACACTCAGTATCGTCACCAACTTTTCACTAGTTTGGGTCACAGGGCCATCTACAACGGTTGATCTATAACATTCCACCAGACCTAGTTTACATACCCAGATTTATAGTGAGGGAAAGTAAGCCTTATTTCTCCATAAATTTAATTTTACATACTCAAATTTAGAGTAGAGGAAAGCAAGCTTTGTTTCTCCACACATTTAGTTTACATGCCTAGATTCAGAGTGGGGGTAAACGAGCCTTATTTCTCCACGCATTCAATTTTATATACTTAGATTTAGAGTGGGGGCAAGCGAGCCTTGTTTCTCCACACATTAATTTCACATATTCATCTCTAGTATAGGGGGTACCCACATCATGTGTCTTCCCTTCACATATTAGACTCCAGTTCTTATCCACTTCTTTGGCCAAGAAGTGGGCCAAATATAGATTACATTTACGTAGTTAAGCACAAGTACACATTACTACTTTATTTTACTCTAGTAATTTCATTTCATTGCATTACTAGAATAAAAGGGGGGGAAATGTAAACACCCTAATTTGGTCAAGCAACCATACATAGTATGTCTTTTGTTGATCTTTCACATGAGGGTCTTAGTGATGGTTATAATCCTTATTTACTTGGTAATTTTGAGTCTTTTGATCTTTCTTGTGTCTTTTTTTCCTTATTTGTGACACTCTTAGCAATCACAAGACACTTTTACCAGTCATAAGGGCCCCTAGCCTGTACACCGTTATTTTAGCTTTGTTATAAGCCTTAAGACACTAGTTTTACTTTTAAGATAGTAGTTGCACATGGTGAAAGTGTCCACTTGTGGCTCTAGTGTTTGATAGGCCCTTTCACCTATGTTTGAGTCATAACCCCTCCATGAGCCTTCTCTTATGTTTTTTATATCTATTGTATGACTTATCAACTAGTAAATAAGGTATTATATTCAAAATAAATATTCTCCTATATAAAGAGTTTCATAAGGCATTTTACATCTAGCACTTATTAGTTTGGAACTTATTTACATAAAATCAACTAATAGTACAACTCAAATACTCTGCATACTACTCAATTTTCACACCTAGACATTCACATACTTGATCAAAGAAGGGCCTAAGAAAAAATTATTTTGGCATATCATGTAAGTTGATGGTACACGTTCCTTAAGGGAGAACTACATGAAATTTGAGACCCCTAGCATTGGGGTTAATGTAGGTAACGGTTAGGACAATAGGGGTTCTACTCCGTGCGATCGTAACATCCCACAACCCAATTTTCCCTTTCTTTTTTGCATTTAATATGTTTATTGTTTCATGTGTGTAGGTATTCATTAGGGTTTTGGAGAAGATTCAACCAAAATAGTGACACATATGAGCCCTTGAGTAACATAGAATCACCTATAGGACCTATATAACCTCCCACAACTTCCCTAAAAGTTACAAACAGTCCCTATCAGAAAAACCTTAGCACTATAATTGGACACTAGCACCATATGGTGTTACTTTCTTAAGAGGGGTGCTACTGTTTGGAGTCAAATCTCAAAAATAATCAAAATATGAAAGACTTTTATGTGTCTGCTTAGTCATTTATAGTACCATAATCCACATAAAACTCTAATTATCTCCACATAAGTTACCTTTCACTTGTTATTTTTGGAAAGTTACATTCAATCAATAATTTTTTATTTTGTAACAGATTATCAACATACTCAACCTTTTAACTACATATAATTTACACCTAGTAAAACTCTAGAAGGTTAAAACACAATCCCATTTGTTAAGTAGATCTTTCAATTTAGTTATCTATTTACATTCTATTTTTGTGTGTGTATCTTTGGTTTCCATCATTGATTTAATTACAAGTAATTATTTTTATAAGTGATTGATAAGGTATCTTCAAATCAAGTATAAGAATCTTCCAAAATAATATTTATTTCCTTTGTGCAATTTATCTTTCATGCAAGTGTGTTTACATTTTGTCATTTATAATTCTACAAAGTATGTTTCCTATATGCAATCATTAGTACCTTAAGCTTTTTGAAGAGTCTAGTGTGCATATACAATGTTAATAGCTTACCAAATTATATGGACCTTAAGTTGAAAAAATAATGAACAAGAATTTTCAACAAACCAAGAGGTTGCCCCTCTAGAGCACATCTGTCAGGTTCTACGTACAATCATTAAACTTCATTAATTTAATTAGGGAGTTGATTTTGCCAATCATTTTAACATCATTTCTAGGGAAGGTGTCACTAGAATCTCCAAAGGTTGGGTTAGATTTCTTACTTTTATAGAATTAATATTTCTTACTTTCATAGAAGTAAGATTTATTACTTTCATAAAAGTAAATTTCATGCTTTCTAGAATAATTTTTTTTGTTTTCATATAAGTAAAATTTCATGCTTTAGATAAGCATTTTTTATATTTATAGCATAAAAAATTATGTTTTCTAACATAAAATTTTTTTCTTTCAAGAGTGAATTTATTTCTTTCTAAAGTTAGGTTTTAAATTTATAAAAATTAGAATAGGCAAAATAAAAAAAACTCTTTCAAACTAACCATGTGGACGGCAAGGTAAAAAAATACAAAAATAAGGTGGAAGTGTTTGTATGCAACGTGAAATAAGTCACTTAGGAAGAATGTTTTCTAAAAGATTAAGCTTCTCTACAAAATAAGAAGTTGGGACATCATCTACATCAATAAATAAATTGCTTGCAATAACAGATTCATTATATCCAATAGAGATATCACTTATAACAACAACAATATCACTTGCAATGACTAAAAAAATGACTATAATTGGTCCACACCAACTATTAGAGGAAGAAGAAGCATAAAAAATGGAGATTTTAATTAGATTAGTAAAATAGTATGAGAATAAAGGACATTAGGATCATCATACCCTTGAGAAGGATGTATTTTCACCATTCCAAAGAGTGCTTATTTGGCCACCCTAAACTCAAGAATAAGGTATTCAACTCCCTCCACCCTCACCCAAACTTCTCTCTAAACAAGAACTCAAAGCCCTTTTAGCTCTAAAGAAAACTACAAAACCTATTAAACCCATTGTCTCAACCAAAGTATAAACACTAAATCCAAATTATCTAGCACCTCAATCTTGTATACCTAGCAAGTACTTCTCAAGGTTGTACCCTTAAATGCCTAAGACCTTCCCGCTACTCAAAGGCTTACATCTACTATCACATGTGCCTATTGCTTATCTCTTAGCCTGACCATATGTTATTTTGATGACCAAGCCTTCTATGCTACTCAAAATTTTATAAACCTACTTATTATCATCTTCTACAAGCTTTGGACTTATACCTACTTTCTAGCTTCCCTAACACTTGTGTCCCAACCAGATTCATATGTCGAGGCTAGTGTCCTATGCCAAACTAAGTGTCAGTTGCCCTAAAGTTGGCAAATTTTCAAATGAGACATATCCTTATGTTTGACCTAAGTGCTTTAATGTGAGATATTTCTAAAATGGTTTGGTATATATAAAATATCAATCCTCATTTATTCCTCACTAGTATAGACCTAAAAACTCACAAGGTAACTTACCAAAAACACTCAATTAAGCATTAAAGTGAGTAAAGCTTCCGTATTCTTTCCTATTTCAATATCAGTCATAGGGAAAACACATATATAGGTCTAAATTATTGAATAAACATTCCATGAGCCATATTTTCCAAGTTATAAACTAGGTCACTCTATGTACTTGATTATGACACATTGCATCCTCATGCACACATAAGCTAACTAGTAGGGGATGAGTACATAAGTCTAAGGCCCTCTTTAGAGTATTGGCTATGTAAGCATCAACCATTCACAAAAGGTCCTTTGGGAAGCTTAACATATGTGCCCACTAACCCATTTTTCCCACAATCACTCCAAGGGTGATGAAGTTAGGGTTTGATCATTTAAAAAATAATGATAGCCTATGCATGAGATCTTAACACACTAGAGTAAATTTTTTAAAAAAAACATAAGGTTTCAAGTGGTCCCATCTAGATCTGATCAATATTCTATATTAGATACTTACATCCAACTCAAACACTAGCATCGATGTAACTATCTAGATCTGACACAAGCATCTGAAGCCATAAAATATAAATTTCTAGAATTTGATGATTGATCTATAATCCAAATATAGTCTACTTCTAGCCTATTTCATATCGTATCTACATGTACATAATAAACCAACAAAGTACTCTTATTTTTCATTTATTGTAATATCAATCAATAGTTGTACTTTTTTTTTAAAATATTTTAATATTATAAATTTACGATATTGTTTATAAAAGTATGCAATTAATTAGTTTGTTATAGATTTGTTTATCACCTTTATGCTTATTCATTTATATATTATTAACCTTATACTATATTGACTCATCTCAATTTAGGGTTAAACATAAACAAGATGTCTTTGTTGAACTCTTCGAATAACTTCTAAGAAGCTCCACTCCATCACCCCTAGTAAGAAGACTTTCCTCTCCTTTTAATAAGCTTACAACCATTGTTCATTATGCATAGTGGGAAAAAGTTGATAAATGATTCAAAAAGTGGGTGGGATAACTCTTTGGTTTACAATTAGTTCAAAAAATCATGGGGGACAACCATGAAAAACATTCCTCTTTATGCTTTAACCAACTTTAGAGGTATGGATAGTGAAGATCATGATATGTTTCTCTTTGAGTTTGATTTCATGTTCCATAGTTATGACTACAATTAGTATGATCAAAAGTTAAAATTATTTCCAAACACGCTAAAGGATACAACCCTCAGATGGTTTATGGGGTTGGGAAAAGATGCAATCTCCACCCTATAAGATATGAAGGATAAATTCCTTTAAAAGGATTAAGAGTATTAAAAAGGAAGGGATTGTACAAGGAATTACATCTTATGAATGTCACAAAATTAATATGAACCGTTGTAATATTATTTGGAGAGATTCATGTTCAATCTGTAGAAATCTAAAATTGTGTTGGATCAATAATCTATCAAATTGGTATTCTTGAAAGGAATTGGGTAAGAGTGTCTCAAAGCATTATATCTAATGAGTATTGAATATGCCTTAATGTTTTCATTCAAATATATCACTCTTGTATGCAATAACTACTCAAGATCAATGCTAAAGAAAACTCATAACAATCGAGCTTCATGACTATCATCATCCAAATCCACCAATGGATTATCAAGGATAAAAGTTAGTAACTTAATGTAAGACATGAAATAGAATATAATTAGTCACTTGGATACAGAGTTGGATACATTACACACTTAGAGGAAGTAATAAAAAATAAATCAGGTAAGAGTGTCTCAAAGCATTGTATCTAATGAGTATTGTGTATGTCTTAATGTTTTCATTCAAATATATCACTATTTTATGCAATAATTACTCAAGATCAATGCTAAAGGAAACTCATAACAATCGAGATTCATGACTATAATCATCCAAATCCACCAAAGGAATATCAAGGATAAAAGTCATTAACTTAATATAATACATGAAATAGAATATAATTAGTCACTTCGATACAAAGTTGGATACATTACACACTTAGAGGAAGTAATAAAAAATAAATCAAGACTTGACTGTTTATTAAATAGACTATTGCAAGAATAAAAATGATTGTAAATGCCATACTACCCATGTTAAAATTAAAAGAAGATCCTAATGCATTGGAGATTCATGCCATTGGAAAAGATAAATAACATATCTTTTATGTATCCCAATGAAAACCATGGTTATAAAGGCCACAACATTCGAGTATGTCATCTGGTTATCTATATTTTAATTCATAGTTTTATTTTCTTCCTAATTTGCATAGAACTACCCCATGGAATCAACTACCCCAACCACAACCCAAAATTCATAATTTTCATTTATCCTCAAACCAAAACCAATTATAAAAAACTCAATAGCAACCATGGCCACCAAAAAATCCTAACTATCAGTGCAACTCATTCTCTAACTAATGGCAGTAGTCATGGTGAGGGAATCAACCTTGGATAAAAAATAATAATTCCTTTCTACAACTTCCACAACCTAATTTGTAGTAACAATCAATATTGATTCCAAAAAATCCCACTTAACCTCCACCATGAATCCCATAACTACCTGACCATCCTGCACCCAAATCCAACAATATGTTGGTTTAGTCAACATATAATAATGATGTGATAACTTACCCCACTTATTTGGTTGAAGTTGATAGTGTTTAATTTCATATAGGAAAGACTCACCTAAATCCCATTCCACCCATAATAAGAATATTCTTGAGAAGATACCCAACACACCAACTAATCTACAACCATCCAATAAAAATCATATTCCTGAACCTAACACATCCACTGAACAAGTAACACCAAATAGTCCTCCTTTTCCAAAGAGACTCAATTTGCAAAAAAAAAATCCAAAATTAGAATTTGACTTTGTGTCAAAATAATTTTATTTCAAGCAATTAAGGATGTTCACATTTAAACTAATTTTTTCTGATAACTCTGCCTTAAGAAACCTGATTGAAAATAAAAAGATCCCAAGACTGTCCATGTGGTTGGGTAACATGTGGATAACATGTTGGGTAACATTATCCTAACCAAATACTTTGACCCAGGAAACCTAGATGTTTATATTTACATTAATGACACCCTTATTCAAAACACTTTGACTAATTTAGGAAGAACCATTAATGTCATGACCAAAGAAACTATGAGGAAACTTAGATATTTGTGCCTTATTGAAACACCCATTATTCTATATATGGCAAACCATTCAACTATAAAACTTGAATGATTCATATAATACCTTATTATCATGGTATACTCATGGGATTGTCTCACTAATTTCATGATATTACAACCTAAAGTAAACCCAAGCAAATACCCTCTAATATTAAGCAGAACATAACTAGATATAATTGATGCATTCATTGGTTTTAGATTAGGGAACATGATCTTTTTCAATGGAAACACCATGAATAAATTGGCTTTATATCCACCTACCCAACCTTCATCTAATGGGGATAAATCTATGTGGATATAAGTTGAGGATGATAGCCAAGTCCCCTTAAAAACCCTACTCACTATTGAATGCAACCCTTTTGGGTAAACACAAGAAAAGACATAATCACTTCCAAAATCATATCAAACAAGTACACAATAGACCAACACACTAATAACCTCCTTGAATGCACACATTTTCCCCTTTCCAATATATTTTATGAAGAAGACTCTTCGCACATAAAGGAGGCTATTAATATATTTCATTAACTTTTACCAAACACTTGCTACCTTGGAACTCTTCTAATGAATATTGAATATATGAAAACAATATCAAAATAAGTGGACATACTCCCATGAAGACCCCTCAATATTAATAATAACATGTATTATCAACAAGAAACCCAAATAGTCACCATGTTATAAAAACATAAAACAACATTTACACAGAACTATCATGATATGCAAGGAATACACCTAGATCTCTACACTCAACACATATATGTTAAATAAGAGTGCAAATCCATTAGGCAACCTCAATAAAGGGTAAACCTTGTTATTCAAGAAATTGCCAAAACTAAATTACAAAAACTCTTAGGTGCAGGCTTCATACACACTATTTTTGACAAGCAATGGATCTCTCCACTTGTCATTATCCTCATGAAAGATCAACTACATAGACTATAGAGAATTAAACACTACCACAAGGAAAGATCACTTTTATCTCCAATTAAATGACTAGGTTATTGACACCCTCTCTAGAAATAAATACTTCTCTTTCCTTGATAGTTTTAGTAGATGCAATCAGCTCATAATTACCCCAAAATACCAAGATAAAACAACATTTACATGTCCTCTAGGTATTTACACTTACTCGGTCCTCTCATTCAGGCTATGCAATGCTTGTGCCACCTTTCAAAGGCTGATATTAAACATTTTTGTTGATCTATTTCATGACAATATTGAAATATATATGGATGACTTCATGGTCTATGGGGACACCTACAATGCAGACCTCACCAAATTTGAGAAATTTATCCAACATTATCAAGATAATAACATGTCATTGAGTCATGAGAAGTGTTGCATGCTAATGAAATATGGTATTATACTAGGACACCATATTTCAAATTTAATAATTAAGGTGGACCCTACTAAAATAAAAGGGATAAAAAACTTGCTTACACCAAAAAAGCAACAAGATGTGATAAGTTTATTAGGACACACTAGATTTTACCATAGGTTCATCAAATACTTTAGCAAGATAACAACTTTATATTTATTTTGATAGGAAAATATGTTAACTTTTTATGGCATGATGCATGCCAAGAATATTTTCAAAATCTTAAAGACTTACTTGTGATAGGGCCCATGTTGAGAGGTTCAAACTGGAAGTTACCCTTCCACATTCAAACCAATGCATTTGACATAACATTTGGAGCAATCCTTGGGCAAAAGGATGGGCCACTTAACTACATTATATATTTTGTCAATGATAATTTACAACATGCAAAACTAAACTACATGATTATAGATAAGGAATTCCTCATAATAGTGTATGTTATCAACAAATTTTGACATTACATTACTAGTTATCCTATTTTTATACATAGTAAGCATGTTAATATTAAATACTTAAGAAAAAACTAGTAGTAATTGGTAGGATAATCAGATGGTTGTTGTTGATACATGAATTTGACATTACCATCTAGGATAGGCCTGGTAAAGATAATGTAGTTGTAGATTTTATGTTTAGATTACAATTTGATGAAAATAATGCACTAGTAGATGACTCTTTTCCTGACGAACATCTATTTGATTTAATTATTAACACTCATTGTTTTATAAATATTGATAATTATTTGGTTGCAAATCAAACTCCTACACATTTTTCACCCAAGGAAAAACACAAGTTTATGGCCAAGAGCATCCCATATTCATGGATTTAAAGATACCTCTTTCACACAAGATTTGACTTGAGCACGAGAAGATGTGTGAGAAAAGAAGAATTTGATGTCCTTTGTGCATGTCATGATGAATCTTGCGAGGGACATTTTTTAGCAAAGAGGAAAACCTACAAGATCCTTACCATTAGTTAATGTTGGCCAATTTTGTCCCACATACCAAGATTTTGCCTGGATAGTTTAGCTAAGCAGAATATTGATTGAAATGGATAAGTTGAATAAAGTTTTAGATGGAATGAGTGGTCCAAAGATCACATTTGGTTTCCAAATCTTTTGAAACACTTTAAGTTATCTTAAGGTGAAATTTGTTGATCTTCGAGGGACAAGTCTAGAGTTACAAAGAAGAGGATCCAAGTAGGTTTCATGGTGTCTGAGCAATCAGAATAATGGAACAAGTTCACATGGGCCTCAGAAAATCATTGGAGCTTTCAAGGATCAAACAAAAGCTCATAGCACAAGTTTAAATGAACCAAACCATCATCAGGACACCATGCAGGAATGGATTGGTCAGCTCATTTGAGCATTTTATAAGTTCACTTATAAAGCTTCTCAGAGTCAAAGAATTGCATGGACATGATGTATTTCATGCCTAGATCATGCTTTAAAAATTTCATATCCTAATGAGCTTGCTATCTCAAGATATAAGATTTTAAATTTGAACTTGTAGAGTGGGATATTCCCATAGATGTCAAGTTTAAGCCTAAAAAAATAACCATTTAAATTCAAATATCCCAAGGATTAACATGGTACTACCAAGTGGAAAGATTGCATGAGCTTAAGTCTAGATCCAATGGCATGTGGGAACTGACAATGTTAGTGGGCCCAAACAAATCCAATGGCATGTGTGTATTCATACATAGAGATCTAATGGTGAGTAAAGAGTCAACAAGTCAATGGATCTCTAAGGCTAATGAGAAGTTGCCAAGTGTCACGATCATGTTAATGGGTAGAAGATCAATGGTATGCATTCATTCATATAGAACAAGATCGATGGTGAAAATAAATTTAATAAGTTAAAGGATTCAGAGGAAGAGTGAGAGACTACCAAGTGTCATGAGCATGTTAAGCTACCAAGTAAATCAATGGCTCACATGCATTTTGTATAAATCAAATTGATGAGCGAGATTGAAAGTTAAAATCTAAAAGGCTTCAATATAAAGGTCAAACATATGGTCGAGGTTGAATATAAGTAGGTTTTTCAAAGAGCTATGTCACCATTAGAGTTTAGATGAGCACTACTAAGCAATGAGATGTAGTCATATAGTCAAGATGAAGCTCTATCACCATTAAAGCTCAATATGAAGCTCTAGTTTGAAGTTTTAGAATATACAGGGTTTATTCTTTAAAGCTGTAATAGGGTCATGATTGAGAAGTGTTGACTTTCCAAGTCACCTCCCAGATGATGTGAGACTCACCAATGTCCTATCAAAGAGTTACACAACTACGAGGACCCATGCACTTCAAACAAAAGTGTACATGCACTTTCCCATTTATGCCTAAACCCAAGATATAAATACCTAGCACAATATTGATTTGTGCCTACCTAAAACTCCTAACATGCATTCTATCATGCAGGTTTTTATGATGCACAAGGCCAAGAGGCATGTAAGTTCAGATGTAGAAACCCCAAGTTACAAATGTTTAAGTAAAGGTAGAGTACAAGAAGAAGCTATGAATCATGAAGAGCATGCTTGAAGTCTTCGATCTTCATGTACACCCTTAGTTAAAGTTTGCCTTGTACTTAACTAATGAATTTTCACACACATGCATAGGATCTTACTTTAGTTCCCCTCTATTGCACAAGAATAGCACCTACATGTCCTCTTGTAGAGCTACAATTGAGACCAATCATGAAGCACCATGTGCCAAGTGGTAGAACAATATAAAGAAGGTCATTGGAGGCAATTAAGAAGAACTCAAGGCATTATCAGAATGATTAAATACATAAGTGTCATTAGATATTGGGATTTGAGTACACACCACCCTTTGACCTTGTTAGATAAATCTTTTGTTCCATTATGCACATGTGTATCTAGAGATGATCCTACCACCAACTTCAGGTCTAATCATCGAACAAACTTTAAGAAGCATGGTTGTGGCATTATAAAGGGATTTAAGGCTATATCTACCACCCCAAGTGGCATATTTATTTTTAAAATAGGCTTGTTCGCTATAAAATCTTAGTTCTTCAGTTGTAAAAGGGTCAACACATTTATAACAACCTTAGGCTATTGAAATTTGCCCTCTATGAGCACTTGTATTGGCTAAATCTTACATACTAATGAGAATTAAGTTCACCTCTTCCTATTATTCTAATTATATATGTGTTATTTGTGTTTGTTGATCCATGACTATGGGTAATGTTTTCCCCTCTCACCTTTGCCCATTCCTAGTACCTCCTCATTAAACTTGGAACTCACTTACAGGTTGTATTCTATGTGTACTCAAGGCTGTGTTGATATTGTTTATGGACCATTTATCATCCCTCTCAGTGTTATGTTATGTTCTCACACCTCCTTGCAAAACACTTATGCACTTGGAGTATCTTTGGTGGAATTTGTGTGATATTGTCTTGTCCTCAAAGGTATGTATTATGTTTATGGTAGTAAGAGCACTCACTCTATTTTGGGCACATCACCTCATTATGTTTGAACATTTCTTACCTTCTCCCTCTCTTTTCCTCAAAGATCTTAGGTTTAAATTATTAGTAGATTACCTTTCTACTTTTTAGGCCTGTGTGTTATTCTTAAACTAGGTGCACTTAGAATAGAAGGAATCCAACCTACTCCAGAGGTTTATCCCAAGGAGTGCAAGGGTTTCATGCCTTGAAGACATTCCCATCATTATGATGAGATAACCAATGCTTGTATGTGCATCTGAGCGATAACACTTCCACACCTAGTGTCATAGACTCTTGTACCTTGTACAAGGTCTCTATGCTAAATGCCCCACCATAAAGCTTTCTTGTGGCATAAAGCATCTACGGGTACATGTTTCAAATGATAATAGTTTTTGGCATGCTCGGTGGGGACCTTACTACATTTTACATCTCACTGAAAGGTTTTTGGTGTTGTCTTTCAGTGCAATCAACCTTTGAAGGCACATTTGAAAACACTAATGGTGACTTCACTATGAACATCAACTGGTAAAAGTAGCCTAGGTGCCTATTCACCATTATTTGGTATGTATCATTTCCCATTTGATCAAAATGCATGTTCTTCCATTCCTTATATTTCATTTCAAGTTAGCGATGTTCATGGCTTCAGCCCAAGTGGCCCTCAAGATTCAATGTATCAGCCTTGTCAGAGTTTGCCTCTCTCTAGTCAACCATAAAAGAGCCTTAGAGAGATATGGCTTGATCTTGAAAAAGAATTAAGAGATAGGGAAGAAGAGTACTATAGGAAATAACATAATCTTGAACACCAAGCTTATGTTCAGGAGCAAGAATTGAGGTTTCAATAAGAATGCTTGGTAAGGCAAGACTAAGCCAAAAATAAAAATGACTATCAGTTGCTCTTAATGAGAGTAGCCAACCCTAGACCCCAATTTCTCTCTCTTACTCTTGTTTATACCCAACCCCCTAGTCAACCTTTCCAAATCTCACCCTTATCAGCTAAGGAACATGAATCCATCCCATCTTGGATCCTCTCTTATGCTAATGACCTTAACTATTCCATACCCTCTCTTGTGAAACCACCACCTCCCATACCCATTTAGGAAAAGGAGAAGGTGGCCAAGCCTTATTATTTCCCCTCATGGAAATCAATCTAGGAGGGACCAAAGAAGAAAGGGGAAGTGCTATATAAGGTGGTCTAAGAACTAGCCCAAGAAAAAGAGGTGTTAACTTAGCTCAATGAGCTTTCCCTACCAAAGTTTCAAGACTCTCCCTCCCTTCCCCAAGAATCACCTAAAAGAGCCTTTAAGGTCCCTAGTTGGAAGGATACTCTCCTAAGCTGCAAGCAAGGTGAAATTTTTAACCATCCCACCATCTCTCCCATAGAGGAAGAAACTTTTTTACAAAGAATGGAAGAGGATCTTTTAGTCATAGGTGAGCCTAAAGAGGAGACCACAAGTGTCTATGATGAAGAGATCATGATAGGCAGCCCATTTCATTCAAAGGGGAAAAATCAAATGTTGATCAAACTTCTTGGCATGGTTTAAATGAATTAGAGCCTAAAGGTAGTACTGATGTCTTCATATTTGAAGGGGTGTGTATTCAAGTTGCAACTGAGAACAAAGGAGATCTTGATTTGTTTTAGGAGCTTCCTTTTGGTATGAGTGAGGATGAGTAAGAAAAAAAGATAGAGAAAAAGGAGGATCAGGAAGAAGTATGGTAACAACTATGCCATGACTTTATGGACCAAATAGAGGTTCTAAACCAGCCTATGCCTCCTCCAGAACATGAAGAAGAACTTGCCAATTAGGTTGAAGAGTCTGACCAGTCTCAAGATTAATTGTCCATTCAAGGCAGTACTGATGTCTTCAATAATGAAGAAGAATGGTCTGATCAAGAGCCATAGGAATATGACATGGTGAATCATGGATGGGTTGGTGAGCTATCATATGGCTCCTTTTAGAGCAATTAAAGCAAAGATGGTGTTGAAGTTAGCATTACCTCATATGGCCAAGAGGAAGATACATTTTGTGATGACTTAAAGCTTGTCTACCTAATCCTAGGCAATTAACTAAGCGCTAGTTCAAAGGATCCATCATATGTTATGCTTATTTCAGAGCACAAAATTGATCCATCAGATGAGGAGGTTGAAGGAGCCCATGTAGTCCAATTTGGAGCAAGTCTTGAATAAATTGATTAGTATGTCTACATTGGAGACATGTTTGTCTCATTTTATCCACTTGAGAGCATGCCAAAAGAGTTAGCAATCAAGCATCTTAGCTCACTTATCATGAGATCTTAAAAGTAAGGTACTTTTCATCTTGTTTATCACAAACAAATGATGCTAGAGTTTTCCATTTGACCCAGGTGAAAAGTACTTGTAAATTGCAACCTTGTATATATTAGAGTAGATTTCATGCTTTTCTCTAAGTGCTTGTGTGCACGTTTATTTAGTAGCTTAGCTATTTTTTCTTTCCTCCAAGTGCCTATGTGTACTTGCCTTTATTTGTTTTGTCCCTTTTGGTCCCTATTTGTTTCAAGAGTTATCCAAGGGTTGGCACCCGGTTTTAGCTTTAGGTTAATATGTTGAACCAGAGAGGAGACTCCATGCCTAATGGACTAAATAAGGCAACATAATCTAGATTCTCAAGCATAGTAGGCATGCTTCCCTATGAGTCACCAGAAATGTTGGCCAATTTTGGCCCACATACCAAGCTTTTGCCAGGATAGGTCACTTGAGTAGAATCCTAATTGAAATGGATGAGATGAACAAATTTTTGGATGGAATGAATGGTCCAAAGATCATATTGTGGTTAAAAATATTTTGAAATGCTTTAAGTTAGCTTAAGGTGAAATTTGTCGATCTTCAAGGGACAGGTCTAGAGTTACAAAGAAGAGGATCCAAGTAGGTTTCATGGTGTCTAAGTAGTAAAAATCATGGAAAAAGTTCACATAGGCCTCATAAAATCATTGGAGCTTTCAAATATCAAGAAAAAGCTCATATCACAAGTTGAAATGAACCAGACCGTCATCGGGGTGTCATGTAGGAATAGATTGGTCAGCTCATTTGAGAATTTTATAAGTTCACTCATAAAGCTTATCAGAGTCAAATAAGTACTGGACATGAAGTATTTCATGCCTAGATCATGGTCTACAAATTTCATGTCTTAATGATCTTGTTATCTCAAGATATAAGCTTATAAATTTGAACTTTCAAAGTGGGACATTCGCATAGATGTCAAGTTTAAGCCTCAAGAAGTAATTGTTTAAATTCAAATATCTCAAGGATTAATACGGTGCTACCAAGTGGCAAGATGGGAGCTTAAGTTTAGTTTCAATGGTGTATAGGCACTGATAGTGTTAATGGGCCTAGATAGATCTAATGGCATGCATGCAATCATATACAGAGATCTAATAATGAGCAATGAGCCAACAAGTCAATGGATCTCGAAAGATAATGAGAAGCTTCCAAGTGTCATGACCATGTTAATGGGTAGAAGATCAATGGTACATGTTCATTCTTATAGAATGAGATCAATGATGCAAGTAAGGTCAACAAGTCAGAGGATCCTAAGGAAGAGTGATAGACTACCAAGTGTCATGAGTGTATTAAGCTACCAAGTAAATCAATGGCTTGTGTGCATTTCATGTAAATCAAATTGATGAGTGAGATTGAAAGTTGAAATCTAAAGGGCTTCAATATAAAAGTTGAACATATGGTTGAGGTTAAATTTGATTAGGTGTTTCAAAGAGCTATGTCACCATTAGAGTTCAAATGAGTAATTCTAAGCAATGAGATGTAGTCATACACCTAGGATAAAGCTCTGTCACCATTAAAGCTCAATATAAATCTCTAGTTTGAAGTCTTAGAATATACAGGGTCTATTTCTAGAGTTGTAGTAGGGTCTTGATTGAGAAGTGTTGACTTTTCAAGTCACCCCCAGATGACATGAGACTCACCAATGTCCTATCAAGGAGTTATGCACCTACGAGGACACAAGTGCTTCAAACAAAAGTGCACATGAACTTTCCCATCTATGCCTAAGCCCAAGATACAAATGCAAGTCTACATGATAAAAAAATAATGATTCATGCCTACCTAAAGCTCCTAACGTGTATTCTAACAAAGGATTCTATAGTGTACAAGGCCAAGAGGCATGCAAGTTCAGATGTAGAAACCCCAGGTTCCAAATGTTTAAGTAAAGGTAGTGTAGGAAGCAACTATGAATTATGAAGAGCATGGATGGAGTCTTTGATCTTCTTGTGCATCTTTAGTTAAAGTTTACCTCATGCTTAACTAACGAAGTTCCATCTTCACACGTAGGATCTTACATCAGCACCCCTCTATTACATAGGAATAGTGCCCACATGTCCTCCTACAGAGTTGCACCCAAGACCAATCATGAAGTGCCACATGTCAAGTGGTAGCATGATATAAAGGTCATTGGAGGCAATTGAGAAGAATTTGAGGCATAATCAGAATGATTAAATGCATAAGTGACTACTAGATATCGGTACTTGAGTACATGCCACCCTCTAACCTTGTTAGATAAATCTTCTACTCCCTTATGCACACGTGTATCTAGAGATGATCCTGCCACAAATTATAGGTGCAATCATCAAACAAACTTCAAGAAGCATGGTTATAACACTGCAAAAGGATTTAAGTCTACATCTACCATCCTAAGTGGTGTATTTATTGTAAAAATAGGCTTGTTCACTATAAAAGCCTAGTTTTTCACTTGTAAAAGGGTCGATACATTTCCAACAACCTTACACTACTAAAATTTACCCTCCATGAGCACTTGTATTGGTTAAATCTTGCAGAATAATGAGAATTAAGTTCACCTCCTCCTATTATCCTAATGATCTATGTGTTATTTATGTTTGTTGATCCTTGACTATGGGTAATGTTTGCCCCTCTCATTATTTTCCATTCCTAGCACCTCCTCATCGAACTTGGAACTCACTTGCAGGTCATATTATGTGCACACTCAGGTCTATATTGATACTATCTATGGACCGTTTATCATCCCTCTTAGTGTTGTGATGTATTCCCATGCCTCCATGTGAAACACTTATGTATTTGGAATATCCTTGGTGGAAGTTATGTGATAGTGTCTTATCCTCAAAGGTTTATATTGTGTTTACAGAGTACTTTCTCTATTTTGGGTGCATCACCTCTTTATATTTCAACATTTCTTACCTTCTCCCTCCCTTTTCCTCAAATATATTAGGTTTAGATTAGTGGTAGATTACCTTTCTATTATTTATGACTATGTGCTAGTCTTAAACCAAGTGTGCCTAGAATAGAAGAAATCTGGACTACTCTAGAGGCTCATCCTAAGGAGTGCAGGGGTTCCACACCTTGGGGACATTCCCATCATTTTGATGAGATAACCAATGTTCATGTGTACAGCTAAGCGATAATACTTTTGTGCCCAACACCATAAACTCTTATGCCTCACACAAGGCCTCTATGTTAAGTACCCTACTGCAAAGCTTCTCTACATTGCAAAGCATCCACGGGTGCATGTTTTGAATGACAACAATTACTATTGGTCCACTCTACATAGAGACGTTATTGCATATATTTTATAATGTGATAGATGCCAATGTATGGGTAAACCCACACATTTGGATGAGATGCCACTTTAACCACATTTAGTCTTGAAACCTTTTTAAAAATGGGGGATTGATTTCATTGGCCCAATAAAGCCACCTTATTAAGTTAAGGAGTACATTTTGGAACTACCTCACCAAATGGATAGAGGTTAAAGCTTTGACTCATGCATGAGATGAAAAGGTAGCATAATTCTTTTATGAGAAAATCTTCATAAGTTATGGAATTCTATGAAAGATAGTCTTTGATCAAGGTCCACAGTTCATGTTTAATTTAATTACAACCTTTGTATAAGAATACAAATTCAGATATAATAAGTCCACTCTATATCACACACAATCCAATGGACAAGTAAAAGTCACTAATAGGGAGCTAGAGAACATCATTACTAAAACAATATTTATAAACTATCGTGAGTGGGTAAAACATCTTCTAGAGGTTATATGGAATTATAGTACATATGGAAGACAACCATGTGGTTTATACCCTATGACTTGGTCTATGCTAACAAGGTTGTTCTTCCCATAAAGTTTTAACTTAAAACTCTAAGGATTACCTTAGAACTTGGCATGGGTTTGGTGGAAGCACAAAAATAAATAATCATGCAACTCAACTATCTTGATGAGCTGAGAAGATAAGCTCTACATAATATATAAATAATTCAACATCAAAGGATTAAAACAAGAAAGTTTGAGCCAGGTGATTGGGCATTAATTTTTTACTCTAAATACAAGGACCACAAAATAAAACCTCAAACCAAATAGTTAGGTCTGTAAGAGATAGAAAAGTTGTTTGATAATGGTGCATTCAAGATATACATAATTGATTTGGTTAGATTATGTTTGAGGTTCAATGGACACCATCTCAAGTTGTGCAAGAAACCTCTCTCCAAAGAAGAATAATTTAGAATATTCAAATAAAATGCCAACCTCATAAGGACATGGAACTTAATTGCATATTAGATGAGCAATATGATCGACCTACTGGTCAATCAACAAAACTTGCTGAAGTCTGGACAAGGCACTTCAAACCTATTTCTCTAAGGTGGGTAAGCATATCACATGTGAAATTTCTAGTTAGAAAACCAACTTGTTGGCTAGCAAAAACCACATAAAATAGGCCTAAATGGAAAATCACTACCATATTAGATCTTAATTTCCATAGTAGATCCAATATTTCTTGTATCATAGTGTCTCAAAAGGTGAAATGACTACCATATTTCTTGAAATTTTGCTCAAGCAATTTTTGTATATGCATAGTCGGTGCAAGTCCCCAACATGAACCTACAACCACTATTGCCTATCTCCTTGCAATATTTTCATCTCCAACAACACTATAAAACATTTCACCCCAGTTTCCTTATTTTTGATCACATGAGTTCATTTATTGTCCTTAGTTGCATTTCATAATATCATGTTTGTCTTATTTTATAAAGGATTCATCAATTCAAAGGCTAAGAATTCAACTTCAAGCTGAACATTGCCACAAAAAATATTTTCTCATAGTATTGGTGAAACAAAACATCCTCTCTTCATCACTCCAAGGACATATTCACCAAGGAATTTTTTATGATGATCTATCAACTATCCTCCATTTCTTCATTTAATATAATTGATGGCTCTTGATAGAGGTTCTAAAATAAGCACTTTTATCCATTTATACCTGAGATACTATTAGTCAAACCAATACATTGAACAAGGTACTTATGTTAGAAATTTAGAATAAAATATATTTTAAATTTAATTTGTTATATCTATTTATTTTTATTATGACATGACCACTTATGATTACTCCCATGTCCTTTGTACCCTCTTACTTCCATGTCATCCCAATGCCTTATCTTTTCACCCCACCCCACGCCATGCCTTCCCTCCATTACTTCTCATGGTACCCTATCTGACTGTGACTTTAAAAATATAATTCCATCTCATCATATTGGCTGCATGTACCCCCATTATTATATCCATTTCACTTGAGGTTAAGTGAAATCATATAGTACATCAACCAAATATATGACACATGATCTAAACAACATAAATTCATCGATAGAAGAATGGAAGTCATTATAAACTCACATATAGCACATCAACCAAATATATGGCACATGATCTAAACAACATAAATTCATCGATAGAAGAATGGAAGTCATTATAAACTCATTATCACCTCTCCCCAGCTAACATTATCCTCCCTTAAAGAAATGAATGTGTTATTTTTGAACTAACAAAAATCCATGAGAGTGACAAGCATCAACCAAGTAATAATTCACATATAACACATCAACCAAATATATGGCACATGATCTAAACAACATAAATTCATCAATAGAAGATGGAAGTCATTATAAACTCATTATCACCTCTCCCCAACCAACATTATCCTCCCTTAAAGAAATGAATGTGTTATTTTTGAACTAACAAAAAGCCATGAGAGTGACAAGCATCAACCAAGTAAAGATACGTGATAAAAATGGGAGGTGATATATAATCAATGGAATCGACTAACCACATAGTGCTAGAAAACAATCATGGGGTAGTGGTTATTTTCTAGAATGTAGGGTGGATGGTCTTTTTTGAAAGACTTACATAGTATGACATGGACACAATCCAAGCTTTTGCCTAGACATTTTAGAATAATAAAGCTAATATCAAAGGAATGGAGGTAGTCTTCATAAAAGAACTAATCTATGAGGTAATTGGTTTATCTTGTGTAGGAGAAGAGTGGATATACAAAGACATATAGTTTTTGATACTAGGGCAATATTTTTTAGGCAAGGAGATAGACTTTAATTCAATGCTCAAGGCACACATAGGTTATCTCTCCCTAATCCTTGGCACTAAGTGGCTATATTTATTATCAAATATTTTATAGGAGAGGGCATATTATCCTTGATGTAAACCCCTCATCTGCATCTACTAAGTCACCTAAGACATGGCCATATTGTAAATTTTCCCAATTACTTCATACGCTTCTTAAGAATAATGGCTAAAGAATATCAAAAAGTGAAACTTGCAACACTATCACACCATTTCCTAATTACACTAATTTTGAAAAGAGTTTGGGCCATCAATATGGTTGGTATCAATTTGGAAGACTTTATGTTAATGACCCATCTACCACCACAGGTTGTTGCTTAACCTAGGGCATTAATAATATATAGAATTGTTATTAACATCTCCTCCATCTGCCAGAAGGCAAAATACTTTTGAGGCCTCATCTAGTAAACCTAGGAGGCACTCATCTTCCTCTAGATCAGTAATAATTGACATTTATTTAAAATAATATATTTTTGATGAATCTTTGAGCATGAGTGAAGAAGAAATAAGGGAAGGAAAAAGTGAACAAGCAACTCGCAGAATTTCAAGGTCTAAAGAAAAAGAAACATAAGAAGAGCTTGTTGGTAGTGAATATGTTCAAGAGGAAGAGAGGGAGGATCTTGTTGGTAGTGAATAAGATCAAGAGGAAGAAATGGATGAGTTTGTGGGGGCAAAAGAAATAGAACACACTCTTGATCCTCCTATCCCAAAACTAAGTGGTCATGACAAACTCTTTCTTGCATATCAAGAAATAGAGTTCCTAAGGATGAAAATTTTGGAGGTAGATGCAAGGAAAAGTAGATTGGATACACTAGCTCAAGTAGTGACTGAAGAGGATGATAGAGGAGCTGGAACACAAAAACCTACAACAAAAACATAATAAACTGCAATAGAAACTTGAGAACCTACAACAACTACCTCTGAAGCAATGACTCTTGAAGAGCATGCAACTAATGCACCTTAGCCACCTGCAATCATCATTATTGAAGAACCTACATATTATATGACACAAACATGTATGTTATAAGGACCTAACCAAACTCATGCATTCAATAAAAGAACATAAACATGTTACTGAAGCTTTTAAGTTGAGTTGTTTCAAGACCTATAAAGGTCAACATAAGAGGATTCATTTTTTGATACAAGAGAATAATGCCTTGAAGGAACAAATGGTATAAAAGGATAGATAACTAAGGAAAAAATAAATAACTATTTTTGGTTTTGAGTTCTTATCTCCTATATTTTATGAGATGTCTATGAAAATATTGCAATGTAAACCTCTTCCTAGAGTATATGTTTTGTATCTTTAAGAAAAATGTATTTACTTTTAGATAGGTTGATTGATTTAATGGGGAAAATATTCTATAGGGAACCTCTTGACTTTTTTAATGAATATATTAATGGTATGAAAGAATATAAGGACTACTTATATGAATTTTATCAACATGAATTGGTGGTAACTCTTAACAAATAATGGAATCCCAATGTCATAGTAAGAGATGTACAGCTTAGGGCATATTATTATTATCTTAGAAATGAGTTAAGGAGAGAAAAAGAAATGGAGGTATAATCTTCAATAGAAACATCTACCTCATTGAATCTCAGATTAAATTTCTTATTACTTATCAAGCAATGGGGCAATTTCATTCAGGAATTATGAGTTGAATGTAGCAACTTAATTTTTTAAGCAGGAAGCCATCAACTATCTTATTTCCCTTTCCAATAGGATTTACAAAGAATACCTTGATGCCTAAAAAGTAAGATGGGGAGAGTTAACACCTCACCTACAACAATGAGAACCATACTCTATCCACAACTTCAAAGTTGTAACTGGAAGATTTTTCAGGTTTATGAGTTGTTTGAAGGCAAATATGGCTAGATATATTAGAATGAAGTTTAAAATGTTTGTCCTTTGGTATCCTATCTTGTACTAGACTGGAACAAAGTCAATTGATGAATATAAGGAGATCATAAACTGGGATATTTTGCAACAAAATAAATGATACCTTCCACATCAAACAATAGGGTATGAAACCCTTTATGACTTGAGAAAGATATGTGCCCACATTATGTTTTTTTATTATTTTGGACCTTCATGACCTACATTTTATTTGAATAAGAGATGTACAAAAAAAAAAGTTGGGGGGTTGTGATGAGCCCCATAAATGGCCTCATTTGGCTGTATAATCCTTTCTTAACTAGTTCATTTTTGTCATTGTTTCCATTCTTACAGACTCATAATATACTCATTTATATATATATATATATATGAAAAGTAAATATTAAGTTTGATATGTTTTATCTAAGTTTTCTAATACAATTAAATGGTTTCATAATGGTTTGATATTTTCATGACTAAATAGAATGGAAAAGATACTTGTTTGTTATGTTTAGTAGCTTTCAACCACTTTAAAATATATAATTGTAGCCTTTGATTGGAAAGAATTTGGAGACACAAAGTTCTCATAATAAATAAAAACCACCCACAACCACTAGGCACAAGCACCAACAATAATTAGCTGAGTGCACCAACAACAAATTTTGTCAGTGGACATTTTCTAGAACACAACAAAACTTCCAACTATCATCTCTACCCATATTCTATATCACTCAATGATCCCCAATAGTCATGTAACATGATGAAAAGTTGTTATAATTATATGGGAACTCCATTCGCCTATTCTTTCATTATTGGATTGTCCGGCCATATGGTTTTAACCATCATAACATCCTTCTTATCTTCATTTGATTTATACCACTGTATAGGATCTTATAGATGTAACCATTATGTCTTTATTCAGATAATAAGCACATGCCTTCCCTATTTAAGAAGAAGAGATGTAGATTATTACTAGATTAACATAATATATCATATAAATATAGTGAGTAAGAGTGATAGAGTTGTTGCAATCTTTTCTACTTTGATGTAGCAATCATTCTACTGCTACATAATTTGATAAATGTAATTAAAGTGATTGGAGTTAAATCATCTGTAATCAAGGAAGGGATCTGAAGCACAAGTCAACCAGCCTGGAGGGCCCACTTGTGAGGAGTTGTGACAATCGCATCTCTTAAGTAGATATTTCAATTCAGTTATTTATTTACATTTTATATGTGTGTGCATCTTTGGTTCCCATAGTTGATTTCATTACAAGTCATTGTTCTTATATGCGATTGATAAAGTATATTTAAATCAAGTATAGGAAGCTTCCAAAACAATATGTATTTCTTTTATGTATTGCTTTCCTTTATGCAATTTCCCTTTCATGCAAGTGTGTTTACATTCTATCATTTTCATTTTTGCATTGTGTGTTTCCTATATGCAACTATTGGTACCTTAATTTTTTCAAAGAATCTAGTGTGCATATATAGTGTTGAAACCTTACCAAAGTATATACACTCTAGGTTGACAATTTAATGAATGAACATTTTTAATAAACCAAGTGGTTGTCCCTCTATAACACATCTGCCAAGTTGTATATATAATGATTGGACTACATTAGTTTAATTGTGGAGTTTATTTTGATAGTTAGTTTCCATCAATGGCCAACTTGCACAGTCAACATAAAATCAATTTGAGCTAGGTTTTGCATATTTGTTTGTCAATTTACTATTTATAGCTCATTTCCAATTTTGTAAATTATTGTATTTCATATTCATATTTGTATATTCTATAGATCTAAATTAATTTTCAATAGATTATTTATTCTTAGCATTTCATTGTTAAATCAAAATGAATGTTAAAAAAAAACCTTGTATATGAATTATATCACACCCTTACATCTTATGAGTTTACATTGATTATACATATCCTAGTCTTACATATACCTTGACATGTGATTTGTTTCACTCATGTTACATTTACTGACATATCTTACTAGAGTATTTATACACATTTGGGGGCATGCACTTCCCATGCACATGTACATCCCCATCAAATGATGTCTACATTTTCATACCATGCCATCCATATCTATGTAAACACTACACTGACATTATATTACAAGTTAGAATAACACTACATATGGTCATTGTGTTGTCACATTGATGGGCCTTTATTCCCTATACATCTTGTCCAATTATGATTATCATACTTGATACATACATGACTTATACATGGCCCACCAAGGGGAAAACTTATATTACAAAATAACAAAAACATTACAAAATACAAAAGACCCAAAACATTTCTCTACAAATAATTATATATTTACCTATACTAGAGTTTTCCATATCCATGATTTACACATTTACTTTTCATGATATTTTCTTTAAGGGAGTGTTTTACAGGTATATAGGACTTATATGATCATGGACCATCCATATGCTTCATGACTATTCTTTTCCTAGATCCTAGGGGACATGGTCAATAATGACATACCTAGCCTTGGGGGCATTACCATACAATATCATGGTAATATTTTAAATTGTTATCCATTTATCATAGTGATTTATTTACATTGATTATTTGTCTTGATAATACCTATATCTTACACATTACATATATAGCTACATTTTAATTGTTACATGTTTTACACTAACTATCGTGTGTGAGTCTTGATCATGTGTGTGTGTGTACATCCTTGTCCATACACAATCATCTCCTTGTCATGTCTTGTGACTCCCATCCATTGCATGTTGTCTCACTAAATTATATGTGGTCACTAACTTGTGTGGTCCTAGTTTTGATTGACTATTAATATACTATGATTAGTGACATTGCCATCATGCACATATACTATGTTATACTTGCTTGGTGCCTACATTGCGAGGGTAATTTATATGCATCCATGGTGGCATCTTACTTGTGTTTGTTCTTGTTTTATGTTTATCCCTTCTAGGGGCATAGTTTATGACATTTAAAACATATTAGTTATTCCCATCCTACTTTTCCTTAGGGGGCATTGTGCTCTCCTACATTGTGCCTTATATGATATTATCTTTCCTACACTAGATTACACTATTACATGATATTTGATATAAAAAGCAATCACCTTTAAGGTATGAATATACTCCAATTATTATCCATATTATATGGAAGTTTTACATGATTATTGCATATGGTCCAAAATATTGATGCTTTGGATATATTATTTTTATAACATATGATGTAGTTAAATTTTTATTCTATAATGAGTGATTGCAGGCATAGATTCACATCCCTCACCTCGAGAGGGAAGCATATATACATAAGAAAAATTTAGATCATGAACATTTTTATAAGAATTCTAAAATAGTGAAGGTTGTTAAGCAGCAATTCTTAGCATCAAATCTATCTACTTCCCTGATTAAGAAGTAGATTGGGCACTAGAAGCTCCCATAGAAATGTTTGCTATGTTTCAATATTTGTAGAAAGTTTAGTAACATGAGTCATGGGCAATGGAAACTCTCAGAGAAATGTTGGCTATGTTTCAATATTTGTAGAAAGTTTAGTAACATGAGTTATGGGCACTGGAAACTCCTAGAGGAATGTTGATTATGATTCACTGCTTATCAAAAGTTTAGTACTAGAATAAGTTTGTTGTAGTATTTAAGGCATTTACCAATATATGTATTTGTTCCTATGTTCTTTTTCAAATTAAAAATTTTAGAGTTCAAATTTACAAATATTTATCGTGAGTAGTGACTACTTGTTATTATTTCAGGTATACCAAACAAATCAAGTGTGAATGGACTACCATCTCGAACTTACATTAAAAAACCTTCAATATTCCTTATGTAAGGGAAGGTATACACTTAAAATTAATTATATTTATACTTTGAAGCACACATGTATTCACTCACACTCATCATACTCGTGTCAAAGTGGGGGCATTATGTAGACACCTAAATTTGGTACAAGACACTTTTCCTTTGTGTTTTTTCCCTCATTCATCATACTTGACTCAATTGTGCTTAATTACCTATTTTAGGACATGTTTGCACCTGATTTGAGCTTCATGTTAGTTATTTAGTCTAATAAACATGTATAACACTCACCAAAATCTATCCACTAGTTAAATATCACACATTTTCATATTATGTCTGGAGATCTGAGCCTTATTCATCCCTAATCAAACTTGTAAATCATATGAGTTTATGTGGGCAAACTCATCGATCACCTTTGAGCTAACAAGTTTGCCTAGGGTCATTTTGTGGTCCTTACACCCTTTATCATCCATCATAAGCTTTAATGTTTGCCTATTATCATTCCTAGAGTAAACCTAGATGGGTGATTTGTCCTATGACATCCTATTTATACAAATTCATATCAAGTCATATCATAATAAAAATAAATAAATAGAGAGAATCCATCAAGGATATGAGTCAAGATGAGAGCCTAGTTAGGCCTTCAACTTGATTATTCCTCCAACTTCAAATTGAGATTCATTGATTCATATCTCACACACTTATGACATAGTTGTCTACCTTGGTATCTCATCACCCTTTTGTACCAAATGAAGGTTTAGCTTTGCATGTTGTTGTATCATCACTTTGATGGAAGATGATGTCACAAAACTCTTGCACGAGATATTCCATTCACGCACACTCATAACTATGTGGAGGTTTGATTTTAGCATGTGGGATACATAGTTTGAAATTTTACCTTAGTGGTTATCCCAACTCCATAACCCTTTATTTGTTATGAGTGTCATATCAAGTTAAGAAGGAAGAAACAACAATATCAGAGATTCTACCTAGTGAAACAAGAATGCAAGCACACATGACAAACCCAGGTAATGACATGAAGCACATATCTAGAAAACTTGCATAGGTAAAACTTGACGAGCACAAACAAACTTGATGAATGAATCTGCCTAATGATAAATCTCCCCAGGTCAAACTCGTAACAAGTAATGAGTCTACCCAGTAGACTTAGATTTCATACACAAGTGGCATACAATCTACACAGTCATATTCCATGGTTAGATTTTTGAAAATAGTTAAGGTGTGATCATTCCAACTTATTTACTCTTTTTTACATGGCATTTATCATTGCTACACTATACTCAAGCTATGTTCCTAATTTTGACACTAGAATATATCTGATTTATGTACTTTATTGTTGTACATGCTTAGATCTATTCATTAGTGCAATTATTTATCCCTATTTTATATAAATATATAATTAGAGTTAACACCTCCTTGACTTGATTTTTTATGTTATGACTATAACTTATTGCAATTTTCCATAATTAGCCTTAATGCATGTTTTTTCCTAGAGATTCCTATATATACAAATAATTCCTAGTCTTTTTATTAAGTGTCAAGTAAAACTGAAGGGTTGGGCTAACGTTATCCATTATTCAAGTTAGAACCTTCATTGATCATACCCGATGAAGTTACACATTGATACTTCAATCTTATTCAAGCCTTGTGACATCATCAAACTTGTATTAAAATAGGGTTTATGTGAATGTTCATGTAGTTTGCATTATGCTTCATTTGAGAGAGGAGGCAAAACTCTCACTTGAAATTCCACTCACATGCACAAGATAATTACATTGACTATGATTCCAATTGTGCAAGTTATGTAGTTGTAACTCCTTAAGGGGTACCCTGAGTCAACTAATTTTGCACACACTAGTCTTGTTGTAATTGTCAAAGGCCAAGTCAAGGAGTGAAAAGAATAAAAAAATGAATTGTGCCTATCAATTATACATTGAAATTACACAACACTATACAACATCAAAAGATGCACCTTCATAAAAAAATCCTAAATCCAAAAAATAATAGAGTACAAATTCAATGACTTCAAACGACCGTTGAATTTGCCTATGACATATTCAATAAATGCAGTTGAAGATTTAAATACCTCATATTAGTTTTTGATATCCAGATTTGACATAGACTTGCATATTCACTTTTAGATCACTGTTTCAGTCATAGAGTCCTAAGATTTTGCCCATGTGTGTTAAATTCCCATCTCCTTTGTCATTTCATTGTCTTTGGCTAGTTAAAGTTATTATTTGTTTTGTTTGTTCCTATTTTCAACAACACTCGGGGTCTTGATTTATTAATTAAACTCTATTTACTTAATAATTCTTTGTGTCCTCCTATTTACCTTAGTGTGCATAGGTTATTTTCCCTAGCATTCATTTTAGGTAAAACAAGTTTTGCCCTATTAGGACCGTACCACTACATTTTTGGTTTGCTAGGAATGTACCATTACATTCCTAACTTCCTACTTTGGAGCCCTTTTGACCCTTCTTTTAGGTCTCTTGTGCCTCCAATTCATATTTTATCTACCTTTTTTTATCATTGTGTGTCAGCTTGTACACCAATATGGTCCTAATTTAAATATAAGAAGTTTATAAATATACAAGTGCATTAGTGCATATAAGAAAAGACATACAAAGTGAGAATTAAATGCCAAGGTCAAGAGTGGTAAGCAAGAGTCTAACATTATTGAAAAGTAAAATTAAAGTGTTCAGAACATAATTTGATTCAAGATTTGAGTCTTCATATTACATTATGTTACTTATTCATGCTAGTGAAAGGACATAAGGAGGATGTTTAGTGAGTAGATGAAAACATGTTAGTAGTAGACGATGAAAGGAAGCGAAAACCCCTAAGGGTGACGACTGGGTTTTGCGATAGCTGGGTCTACAATGACCTACAACTGCTCCCTTATCTTCTTGCCCAACCATTCCTCTCTCTTCCTGCCCGACTGTATGATGTCAAGATTTGTAGTTGGTGGTTCGCTAAACCAGGATTCAATGAAACAAACCCCTAGTTTCTCCTACAAAGATGATGTTCGTACCAAGGCTCCTTCGACTCCTACTTTAGTGTCTCCCAGTCTATACATTATGGAAACATCAAAGAAATCCCTATAGTGGAGTTCTCTCTTTATGAGGTAAATAGATTAATCTCTTCATTTGAAGATTATGCAGTCATTTATAGGTTTAATGGCTTCTGCCTAGGTCAAAAGATTTATATAAATGGATCTATGATACCTAGACTAATAATTATGCGATCCAGTTGTGATCTAAAGGGTTTTTCATAGATCCATTTTTTGAGCTTAAGCATTATTAGAGAGATTTTCAAGAGGGTCCTTGGTTTTGGGAAATAAACGGGCTCTTTGTTACTCCTTGGTTCTTTGATTTTGATCCCTAAAAAATGGTCGTATCCAAATTGTTGGTTTAGGTTCATCTCCCAAACCTCCATCTTCCCTTCTACCACCAGGCAACGTGTGAAGCTATTGGTAACATGCTTGGAAGATTCATCAAGATAGGTTTTGAGTGGATTAAACAAGGGTTATATAACTATGCTCGTATTTGTGTGGAGGTGGACCTTATTAAAGGTCTCCCTGATAGAATCCAACTAAAGAATGATAACCTCTTTTGGCTCCAAACCTTGGATTATGAAAACAATGCCTTTTGATGTCATTTTTGTCATCAAACTAGTTATCTCTAGGGAGTTTGTCTTCAAGCAAGCAAACCAACAAAGAGAAAGGATCAATCTTCTCATCTTGAAAGGTTGGCAACCATATGAATAACCCTCTCCAAGCAAGGACATGAAAAAATCTAAAGATTACACAAGGAAGAAAGAAGATTTAGAGTTTAGTGGAGAAATACAAGTGACAGAGTCCTTTTGTCAAATGATGTTTGCAGATATTGTTCTAGGTGGAGGTATCAAAAGTACACATGAATCTGAAACTTCTAACTCTGATAAAGATCAACCATTGTTAGAACTTCAACATAGTCCTGGGTTACCGATGGTTATTGTTAGTTTGATGGATCTTAGTCACCCAAAATGTTGGACTAAGGTTGAAAAAAAAAGGGTAAAAAAGGCCGTATGGTGGATATGGGACTCGGTCGTCTATGATTTTTCTAGTTGGCCTTCATTTTCTTACATGGCTTTTGGGGGTGTGACTTTTCCACCCATCTTTTTTGTATGACTAGCATTGTACTATTATTTTATTTATCGATAAAAATGTGCTTTTTAATTATAAAAAAGACATATAAGAGTTAGGGTTTTGCATCTAAAAATTGCTTATTGATGTACATTGAGTGTTGTCTTCCAATTTTGTTCTAGAATGGGGCATTGATCATAACGAAGGGATAACAGAGGCTCCTTAATGATTTTCTTACTTTTTAATTGGGTTGTGATGAGTGATTAGGATTTGAAAGAAGGAGATCAGTTTTCCAAAGATTAGTACTAAATTTAGGTAAAATGAGTGAGGTTTTTGGAGCCTAGGAATAGAGGAATAGAGTCGTCAAATTTGTTTTGTCGAATATTATAGTTGTGAGGATCATTCTGAAATAATCTTGGTAGTCTTAAAATGAATGGTATGGTTTTGGTTATATGGAAAAAATTCTTTATTCACTTCGATTTTTTAATGTATGAACTGTAAAAACATTAAATCTTTATTTTTTCATTAAATTAATAAATATATTTTATTAAATGAAAAAAATAAAAGTGGCATTTTTTTTTTACCAGCTATAAAATGTCGAAGTAAAAAAGCTCCCATAGCGAGGAGAGTGAGATATGACGCACATACATGCAAATTCTGCTAATTTCCGTTCAATTCTATTGCTTCATTGAAGGATAAATTGATCCACGATGGGAGTTATCTCGTTTTACCGAGGCAATCTGCACAAGGTCCCCGACACTCCCAGGCGATGGCCCATCCCAAAGCCTTCCATTTCTCTTCAGGACTTCAAAATCTTGTTAGAGAAGCGCAACAAAGCCATTCAGCGCCTGCAACAAAATGCCCAGGATGAAGAAGCCGAGGGCATGGGAGAAAATGGCTGCACGAAAGAACAGCACCCCAAAATAGCCGAAGAAAATAAGCTCAAAAGAGAAAATTTTGAATCAGAGGATTATTCTGAGAGGGCTATAAAGTGCCCTAAAATCGATCAAGCAGACCAGGAAAAAGGGCATGTCGATTTTCCAATTGACTGTGAGCCCCATATTGTGTCTAAAGATGGGAGGGATGATGCTCCAGATTTCTCTGACTCCGCCAAATCAAAGAAATCCAATGCAGAAGAAATGGATGTGGATGTGGATTCCCACAAGCAGGAGCCCCAGGGGCCCGTGCCCGTGCCCGTGCCTGTGCCGGACGAGAAGATTACAAAGGATGCGAAGCCTCCCCAAGGGGTATGTCCATTTTTGTAAGCATACCAGAATTTTTATTATCTTTTTGGATCCGAGGAAGTTTCGTTTTTATTTTCTTTTCGCAGCTGATGAAGTTTCGGGTATTTTTTTTCCCTGGTAAATCTGGTATGATGCCATGAACGCATTTAACACGATGTGGGTTAATAAGCTTTGATCATATTTTTAAGATTTATCAAAATGGTCAAGGAACTAGATATACATGATCTTTTACGTTACGTAGTAATCGTTACACCACAACCTCACCACGTCTGCTTTCGTTATGGCCGGCTTATCACTCGGCGAGATTTGAACCAGGGTCATGCTCTTATGAATATTCTTATTACACAGCTTTCTTTTGGTAAAATCCTGGATGTTTTTTGTTCCAAACATGCCCAGTTTGTTTTGTACTTGGTAATTCTTGGTGAGGTTATGGCAGCTTTTAATACACTATTAGGTTAGCTCGAACAGCATTCTTCTGTGGGGTAAGGCAACTGTTCCATGGAGGGGGACTACCATAATTTTTGCTGCCGGTGCTGTTGAGAAAAATTAGGAGCCATATACAGAAAAAGGTCCCATAAGACACAATTTTCATTTGACAGCTAATATTTTTCAGGGCTTTGTTAATAAGTCTAAAGGTTGTTCTTTTCAGAAAATCTCATCATAAGCACCCTTCCACCCGGCATAAAATCTACCTATACTCTTATGAGTGGGTGCTGCAAAGGTTTAGCACCACTCTTTAGCAGGGGCACAAACTCTTCTCCTAAGAATCAGCTCGCTCCACTTTTCATGGTAAAGGTATTTTAATTCTTGTAGCAACATTCAAAACCCATCACAGTTTACTGGATACACTCATATAGGAGCAACCCAGGTTCAAATCCCACCAGCGGTTAGGTGACCCACAGCAGGGGACATGCAAAATCTGCTTGATGTTGTGGTGCAGTACTAGCTTACTGGTGTATTGGATAATTGGCAGTTCGGGGACTGGAACCCATGATTGTGTTCCAGATGGGTGAGGGTTCACACAGCCCATTGTTTAATCAATAAGAAAAACACTTTCAAAACCTATCATGAGGCCACCTGTACATGAATAATAGGAGCTGCAGCCCCCTCCATAGGAACCCATTTTAACTTTGGACAACATTCTTGTATGAGTGAGCTCGAGCCACTCTTAATATATAAACCTGAGTCACTCTGTAATGTACAACATCAAACCTGGGTCACACCCCATTGTACCCCATAAACTTAACACGTGGCCTCAGTCCATGGGCCGGCCTTTAACACAGTGTGTGCTGAATTTGGATCACATTCTTAAGAATTGTAAACATGGATCACGATCTAATGTACTGCATAAATGTTAGATCTCAACCTTGCCACATGTCTGCTACACTCTTACAAATGTCCCACATTTCCATTACACCACAATTCCTTGGACATTCTTGTGCACCTTTTCTAATTACACCCAATGTTTTCTTTAGTCTGCTTGGTAAATGCTGGGTGAGGTTATAGGTAGTCATAAATGTGGTGTGGGAATAAGCTTGAGGCACATTCTTAAGATTTAGGGGCAACTTTGGAATGAACCTTCTTAAACTTAGGTCACGTTGTAATGTACCCATAATTGTCACATCACAACCTTACTGCATGTGCACAGGGCTATGGGGTTGCCTTATTGTGATGGATGGGATTTGAACCCACATCACACTCTTACACCCATTACCATCACACCACAACTCTTTGGACAGACATACCCAAATTGCCTCCTTTAGGATTTCTTCAAAGTTATTACAATGTAGCCTCGGTTATAACATTCTACTGGGGCTTACTTTGCATCCATTACTGACAAGCAGAGCTTCAGTTACGGGTTTTATTCCCCATATAAGAAATTTGAAGAAATGTTTTAATGGATGTTGCAAGTAACTTTTCATACTTGACAAGATTCAGGTCAATTTAACTAGCTTAACTCTGGTCTTTAGTGGTTGCAATCATTCAAATTAGCAGATCTCTTGGCAATTGAAAGTATCCCATCTCCACAGCTCCACAACCTAACCACATGGCCACTGGTTTATGGGCTGCCTTTTTTGTGGTGGGAGGAATTTGAACCCGGGCTACACTCTTGTAAGTGTTTCCATTATTATTACACCACAACCTCTTTTACAAACATAGTCAAATTGCCTCCCTAAGGATTGGTTCAAAGTTTTAACTTTGTAGCCTAGCATCTAAAAAAGACTAAAGTATTAGGGCCTGATTTGCACAGTTTACTGATAAGCATAGCTTCAGTTAGGGGTTTTATTCCCTATATTTGTAATTCCAGGAATTTGCCTGAAGCATGATCTTTGTAGCTTTCAATTGGGCAAGAAACGTCCAAGACGCTTCCAGAGGGCAGGGGACCCATCCCTGTAGAACACAGATCATAATATATATATCCAAATTTAGATCCAAGGATAAGTGTAGTTATAATTATCTATGGAATGCACTTGTAGATTATCCTGGTTTCTTCATTAGATTTTTTGACATGAAATTCTTATAAAATGCTGACTGTAGCTGTGTGTTGGAAATTCCATCTGGGTAACACATCTGGTGGAAAACCTGTGTGAATAGGCACATAAGAATCCAGAGGAAATCGCTAACAAATTGAAGAGGAAACATGAGTTGGAGTCGAAGTTGAAGGATTTGACAGAAGAGAAACATCATCTTGTTCAGATGCTCAAGCATGTTAGTCTCAACTTTAACTCGTTTCTCTCATTTTCATGCACCTTGGCATTTCCTGCAGCTGGTCATGACAAAAATTAATTACAGTGGCATTAGAGCTATTTGGTTGACAGTTACTAATTTTTATTTTATATCCATTTGTAAGATTGTTTATCACGCTTGTAATAACTTGTCATTGGCAGACAGCTCATACAAGTTCTTTGTAATCTTCTTGCAGATTCTTAGTACTGAAGAAGAAATGAAAAAACGCAGTCAGGTGGCGGTACAGACATCTGTGATGAATGTGTCCCTCCCTTCTCAAGGAGAAGCTACAGTTGATGTAGGGTCCCACACAAAGAAAGCTGGACGCAGAATAGGCACAGAACTGAACTGTTATGGTGATCTTGAAGAAGGAGAACTGGAGGATGCTTGCATCCCAAGTCCTCATTTGCACAACTTACATCATGTTCATGGTCCTACAGGACCTTTAGGTTCGGTGCTTGGGCGTCAGCCAAATAGTTTGCAACAACTAAGCCAGGTATGCATTTAATCCCTGCTTAACGAATGATGATTTACATCATGGATGATCATTTGAAGACTGGGAATAATTGGGTGCATTTTACGGGGTGAACAATACTCAGAATCAGGATGTTAATATTATGTGCAAAGTGAATTAATTGCCGTGAAAGAGAAACTAATGTGCTTAGGATTCTGTAGCCCATTATCAAACTCTTGAAATCAGGCATTATAGTTTTGACCATAGTGCCACATCTTGCGGCGCTTCAGATGTTTTCTTCTGTTTCATGGTCATTTCTTGGATTATTGATGCATTTGGTATCTTGTTTTTTGTATTTTTAATTACGTTCGGTGCTCTGCCTGTGAATGTGTGGTAGGGTCATAACAATGTAGTTGTTTGAACCTGCTAAATTTACAGAAATAGCTCGTACCTGCTTTCAGGAACTGTAATCATCCCGAAACCTTGAACTGCACACCAAACCTTGAACTGTACTCATGTGTAGGTTGATTGGCAAGGATGGGTTTACTCTTGAGGTCAAACCCAGGGGTACAAAATTTGAACACTGTATAAGGTAAATAGAAATAACATCTCTAGTGAACTAACTACACGGGGAGTCTTTGCCAAATTGCTATTTTTCTTGGTGGTGACCTATAAAAACAATCTTTAAGCTTATAATGGCCTACATTATCAGGTACTGCCCTGGAGACCCTCATAACTGTAACAGTATGGTTCTGGTACTGGTACTGGTCTGGTTAACCCTTGCATTCTTCTGTTACCATAGATACTCGATTGCCATAATGAAAACATAAAAAAAAACAGTGATCGTCCAAAGATTTAAAAATAAAATAAAAACACTAAAAAGCAGAAAAAACACAACACAACACAACAAAGCAAAGTGCTGGTGGTCCTACTGCATCTGGTTTGAATGAGCCAATTGCTGTTTTGGATGCTTTGATGAAGAGCAGTATGATGATTCGTTTAAGTAGTTTTTGAGTTCGATTACGGGCATTGATTGCTTTCCTATCTTGAACAGAATAGAATTCTGTGTAATATATTATAGGTCACAACTCATTTAATATTTTGAACTATCAATAATTTTTTGTTTATTTTGACTATATTTATATTTTATATAAGTGGACTTACTGTGCCCTGGGTCGCCAAAAATATGCAAACCACTGTACCCATACATGCACCTGAACGTGTACTGGTAACCTTAAATTTAAATTAAGAATATGGGATAACTACCCCTCCACAGAACATTTCTATTGTCTTTATAGAATGACTGATATAGACACAGATAGTATCTCTGGTTTTGTTGCCTTCATATTTGTTGAAATAAAAGTGCAAGATCTGTGATAAGGTGGCTAGCAGTCTAATCTATTGCAGGAAGCTATCCCCAATAAAAAACCAAAACTGTGTCAACAACATGGGAATACGTTTGAATGTCTAGGTAGTTCTTGAAAGCTTGGCTGCTACCATAGAACTTCCTTTTATAGCTCGGAGTTGTAGTGTAGTGAATTGCTTTCCGTAACTGCATCCCAAGATGTTTCTCTAATACCTTTATTTTGGTGTTATCTTGTGGACTTCGTGAGGTATTGCTGAATTTGTTCCTCAATTCAATTACTAAATTCTCATTCGTGCCGAGATGTGCATTTTACACCCCACGTCAACTCGAACTTTGTTTGTCAGTCAGTGGGTGTGTGGGGAACATTTAATGGCTGATGTTTTTATAGCTTTGTAACTCTCAATGGTAATAAAAAGGAGACAAATATAAACATGCATGTGATGTTATAAATCAAACTTTTCCAAGAATGTAGCAAATTGAAGACTCGAAAAATTATGTAATTGCACGTCAATTGTCTCTAGTATCTACAGACTGCAGCGATGAAGGAGCTAGGAGAAGTTTGACTATTATAGACTCATCTTAACATGGATGCGGTATTATGCTGAGAGGTATGCAAAAGACTTGAGGTGGCAATCCCACCATGACCTAATTGTAAGATCATAGGGATTGGCACCTTGAGTTTTTTGGATACCTCTCAGTGGATATCAGATCCATGTTAAGACGGGTCTGTGCTAGTCTTACAGCAGTTGGAAAAGATTAAAAGATCTTTTTGGGACTTCACAAGACGTTTTCAAGCGTTTTACGCACCTATTGTAAATTCCTTTGTTGCAGAGCTCAGCTCTTCATTGCAAAGTTTGCGAAGCTCCTCTGGTTTGTGAACCTAGTACTTCATACCATGACAAATCTGTTTGTGTGGAGTTCCCTGTTTTGCATTGCCAACAAAACAACACTGTTCTTTTCCCTCTTAATGGGGCGGAGACCCAATGTAACTCAAGGGGGTTTCCCTTGCAGGGTTGAGGGGCAGCACCCCATGGGCCAGATTTTGACCCTCAAATTTTGATGCCAATCAGCTCAACTGTTGGAGGTTGAAGAGTCACACATGTAAATGTAACTGTTCCAACTTCCAGAATGGTTATTTCACCTTCATGGCATGGTTACTATGTATACAAATCTGCATGGATAGTTAGCATTAGATAATAGAAGACAAGCAACCATACAGATCCCTCGAGAGTATGTACAAATTAATAAAACTGTCTGTTCCAGTTCTATTATTTTATTTATTCTGAATATCATCAGATAATCAAGATCTTAAGAACACTATGTACAAAAGATGTGTTTTAATACTTTTTTAGAGTGTTGCCCCCCTGATATCTTCTGGGATTTGGATCAATATTGGTAGCATACAATAAGTTGATTTAACCAACAATACTTTATTGTCATCCCAAATAACTTTTTTGGACGGGTATTTAAAAAATTGTATCAACTTTTGATTTATTCTCTCTTTTTTATAGATAAACCAGAAAAAAGAGGTGACAGCGCCCCAGCTATACATAGGAATCAAAGCACACACTTCCTGGGTTGTGTGATAAAAACCAAAATCACAAGGCTGACTATATGCCTGACCCATAAACCAAGAATTTGCTGGATCAGGTAGGTGTATAGAAAAATACGAAGCCAGTTTTTGTTTTATCCTTAAACCTCTGCATGGCATCTTTTATTTTTTCATGATTGTGCACCGTTTGAGTTGTTTAAATGCAACACATTTCTTCACTTTAAAGTAGATACTCTAGTCTTGGGCAAATTTGGACCACCCTGTATTGTGACAAAAGGCGGGGAATTTCCTATTAAAATATTGTAGCACTCTAGATTTATGCTTAATATTATGATTGGAATATGAACAAGTGTGTCCAATATGGCACATCTTAGCTGAAAAATTTGAAATTCTTCAAGACAGTTATTTTTTGTATGCACGTCTTTCAGTTTCTTCTGTTTATTTTATTGTGTCTGTTGTATTTCTCCAGGTGTGGGTCGACACTGGTAATGCTTAGTGGGACACTCATGGTTATGAGGTATCTGAACATTTAGCTACTCAATGTTGTTGTTTTAACTTATTTTGGATTTAGGTGATCTAAACAAGAATAAAGCTATTGAAAATTCAGATTGCATAAGGTAAACCATTTAACCATACAAATTTGAATGTAACAGATAGATAGATTGCACTTTGCTATTTATAAAAATGACCAAGAGAAAGGGTACTTAGCTGATATGCTGTTTTGTTTTACTCTCTGCCCGTGTACAGTCGTCCAAAATTGTCTGTGAAACCTGTGTGGCTGCTCGGCTCTGGAAACAGACTGTCAGAATCTGCTAGGATGCTGCCGGTGAAGCCCAAATACCTGCGGTGACCAATCCTGTCCATTGTCTACAGGAACTGTCCCTGTAGGTTTTGTCACTCTGTTCTGCCACAGATCATTGTGTGTTCTGTTGACCTTGGTCTTGTGCACGGATCTTGAGTTTGTCAGTATTTGCCTTAAAACCCTACTCCACTTTCGACACTTGCTTGACCTTAAAAAAGGGTTAGAAAGATGAGTTGGATAGCCCCAACCACACCCTGCTGAGTGGTTGAGTGTTGCCTACGTTCTAATATTCCGAATAGGGTTCAAATTGGATGTAGCTCTCCCATCTATGTGTGTGTGCAATAGTCTTCCACTAGCATGCAATGCAACTCTTTGGCTTTCGACACTTGACAATATACAACTTTGACATTGTGTTAGGTGTTCAGACTTGGGTTAGGCATTGTTCCTCTAAGGGGTTTTCAGGTTTGGATGCTTTAGGATAGTGCCTCAAGGATGTGCACATAGAATTCTCAATGTGTAAGTGTTTTTCCAGTAGTGACCAAGTGAGAGCTAGATAGCAATGGCTTAGGCTTGATGTGTATTTATAACTGACTCTTTGGGTAAGTTCCCTCAATGACTGACATTGAAACGCGTAGGCTGACTCAAAGAAGGGATTTGAATTTGAGAAATAGCCATTAGAGGATTCTGGGATGCTGCCAGCGAAGGCGGACGCTGTCGGTAACCACCGATGTCCACTGTTGCAGGCATTGTTTAGAGAGGAGACAACAAGAATCTGAAATATGGCGACAGTCTGCATAGGATAATAGTGCATTCTGTCACAGACTAGGGAGATTTTGAGCATGAAAGACAGCAAATTGGGATGGCCAAGTCAATAGATAGATAGACAGACATGAGAGAATGTGAGTAAGAGTCAAATGTACGCACAATCTTCAAAACTGATGTTACCTAGTGTCTAATGATAAATTTATATGCATTTAATATGGTTGTGTATCATGAAAGAAAGGAATTATATCAATGTCCACAGATGACCATATGTGGCCAGTAGGACTGAGCATCACATACAGTGTATCAAGGCCGTCAAAGACAGGTTAGGATTTTACAGCTGCATAGCAGATAAGTTGCTAAATGGAAGTAAATCTTTCAAGTGCTCTGCAGATGTTGGCAGATAAGGAGACCTGTATATCCTCTCTGATATGGGCAAATCTCCAAGGATATTTATGTGAATACTGTATGCTTAATCAGGAAGCACTCAGTGTACACTGTATCACACCTTGCAATTCACCTGTGAGCCGTTGACGGTCTTAGTCATGATACATTAAATACAACGGTGGAAAATGCAAATACTTGGACCACTAAGGCTAATCTGTAAATAAGGAGGGATAATATTTACATAACAAGGACTATCATGCAGGCTGCATGTTATAAAATATCCTTTTCAAGTGCAGACCTAAATAAGCAGCCACCCTTTTTAGTACATGCTATGGTCTCTTCAAATATTTATGTGGTAATATTACATTTGCAGAGTCAACTTCTAAATATCTGCAATGACAATAAGGGGATAGTAATTTTAATTGATTTTTTTGATCCTTGGGGATGCGGAGAATAGGAGAATATTGCTGCATGCAGAATGAAGACTAAGAGAAATTAGTTTGGTAGATGACCATTATCTGCATTTGTGGTTTCCACGAGTACCCCGTATCATTTGTGCAAGCAACCTTCAACTTGCCTTAACTGGTAAAAGAATTAAAAGACAGTATAACAAGGAAAAACGTACTCAGTCAACCTCATGTACTAGAGAGTATGCTATTATCAACTTAACACTTGAAACATGATGCATATGTTATTTAAGCAAGACGCGTTGCATCTTTGCCCGGCTAAATCAGAAGCTGGAAAAAGGCTAAAGCATAGCTTGAAACATGCTTGAAATGAAAAATTATAACAGTTTTCATCCTGAAGCCTTTTATAATTAATTATAATGGACTTTTGATGCTTGAAGACTGATTATTTCTGGGATGTTTTAAAGTTTGTAGAGGCATGGCTTCATTTTGGGAAGATGAATTTGACATAACCTAGCCAGGTCATCTGCTACTTTTTGATTTATGTTAAAGCAACCTTGTTTTTGCAATTACACAATTGACACAGAAGTGCTAAAAACTACACATTTTTTATCAATTAAAAAATTGTATTATACAAAAACGGTAGAAAATCCTACAATTATATCATATAGAAATGCAGTAATATTGAAATTCAGAGGCAAGAGCCATTACGATCTAAGCATCTAATAACATAAACCAAGACCACAGGACCCAGCCAGCAAAGGTAATCTGGATTGGTTTAAACTTTATCTATCATAGAAATATAAGCGCCCAGACAAGAAACACAACCAAATTTTAGGGGAGCTGCTAGTGGTTATGACTCATACTCGTGTTCTAGCCAGTCAGCTGATGCAAGGGTGGGCACAGCTTGGGTTCATTTTAGAGATAATAATGGTGTGGGCATGCGCTTCATACTGTGGGGAATGTTTTGGGAACTTTTGTAAGCTCTTACCAGGGCACGGTGTTAATGTTCATCATGCTGTCCAAGAGATTAGCTGAATACTTCTGAAAAAAATTCCTTATAATAGATCAGCCCTGGAAAGAACCAAAGGTTTGTACAGGCGACTGAAAGATAAGTAATATTCCTCGTACTCATTTGAGAAATAGATGAAGCAGAATCTCTTCTTTCATCTAAAGATCTGTATGCACTCTTTGATATGGAAAGTATTAGGAGTATACTCGGATGTTTAACAATAAATTTGCTGGTTCGTCATACCTGTAAATGAATTTTGACTGTATGCTTCATAATCTGATGACTGTTGTGCTTTTAAGGCAAATTTAATCTGTTTTAAATCATATGTTTCTATATATTCTGTTGCTTCATGATAGTCAGAAACAGATTTGCAAGAATATAATGGGCTTAATTCAATATCATATGAAGCATGGATGCCATTGCATGAATTTATAGGTGCTTTGCATAAATTGGAAAGAAAATTAGTAGACCAGCAAAAATATAGATTAAGTTTCAGCCTCACATGATGTTCATTGATGTTGTAGTAATGCACAAGAATCGTACCGAACATTGCATAATTCAAAACACCAACAAAATTATATTAAACATTCAGCCTTGCATGAGGTTTGTTGAAGTTGTAGTAGTGTACAGGAATGGTTTAGTGACGTTTTCTCAATGAAAATGCCATCTTGGGTGTATGCAGTCATCCCAACAATTGAAGACCAACGTAACTGCTGCTTGTCATTCCCAGCATATTACAACTTCGTCATCAGGTCTTTTGCCCAGCCCCTCACTGCTTGGAGCACATGGATCACAAACACAAAATGTACATATCCCACCAATGTCAGCGTCTGCAGCTCAGATTGGAGTCTCTTCACCATCTCCAGCAACATCAAGTGGCACATCTATCTTTCGGGATACACGGCGGACAAGTCCATCATGGAATCAGAGATAATGTATAATCAATAGGTGCTTACATGGGGTGGAAGATGCAACCTCTAACCACTTGAATTTGGGTTGCATGTATTATAAATGATGTGGAATATATATTGATTTAACATTCCCATTCACAAAGTTGACCCAGAAAACGAGCTCTTTGATTCGAGACTTGTGCAAGGAACATTGTTTTTATCCAAAGATGAATGTATCTATTTGTTGAAATTTATTTATAAATCAAATAACTTGAGAATAATCATTAATCTGACATGGTAAAGACTGCTTCGATTATAACATGTAAATATATACTTATTATGTGGTATTCTATATCTATAAATGCAGACGAGAATTCAGGTATCTTAAATTCATAACAGATATTATCTTGATCAATTTTGAGATTACTAGTTTAGCATCATATATTGATATACATGGGAGTATTTTGATCTGTGTCATTGTTTTCAGAGCAGTATGCTATGTATGCTAGCACTTCATGACAAAATGATCTTGGGCAATTTTTGAAGTCAATGTTTTCATTTAGCGTCATAAAAGGTAAGGACCATGTTCAAACTGCTATAATTTGTTTGGTGTGCTACATGAAAATTCAACTTTGGGGGAAAAAATACTGTGCACATTGTAGGTGGTAATTTTAGAAACTAATTCGAGTTCAATTGCCTACTATCTTAACATGTTTCCCTCTGTCGGGTAGCTTAATCATACAAAAGCTAATGGAATATCTAATTGCACAAGGTCATGTTTTAATATGTTCGTAAACTATTCCCTATATGTGAAGAGTAATGCTTTTCATTACATGCCTTGGAAATTAAATGAAATCTGGAACATGACATGAGAATACACAATTTAAAGTGTGTTTTTTAGTTCACTAGACATGGTGTGCTCTATTACTGCATTGAACAATTTTCAATTCTGTAGGTGTTCCTCGTATATACTCTAACCGATTGGGTATAATTACGTATTTTAACTCAGCTTTTGTAATTGTTGTGTTATTTTGTGATGTACACCTCAATGTTTTCATGACGCTGTTGCCTTTTACAGGTGGGTATGTACTTAGAGATACACATTTGGATTCAACATGATAATATTTATTGCTAGTAGATTGCTGCTTGTTATTTCCATATTTTGTTTTGATACGGTCAACCAAAAAAGAGGACATGCCCCTCCGAATATGATAAGAAACAAAAGTTATGAATACATCACGGAAGTCCAGCCATTATTCTGTGCCCTATAATATCATAAAAACTGAATTTTTGACCAATACCATAAATTGGGACACCGAAAGACAATCCTAGCTACAAAATAAAAGTTCATGATCCATGCAATATTAATAGGCAAATAAAGGGCGCCAAAAGATCACAAATTTAATTTCACCGACAATAGCTACCAAGAGCACATCTTAGGCTCCAGAAGTCCTTGTCTCATCGTGGGAATTTGGCACAACAACAGTAGGGCCTCTTTCTAATTCTTCATCCTTAAGAATTAGCTCTTCCAAGATAGTAGCAAGGTTGGAGATTTTCTTGTCCTCTGGGTCGAAAACTTGTGATTCAAGTCCCAGCTCGAAAACTTGTGATTTATTTCCCACCTTGCTGCATATGGTATCAATGTCTCTAGTGATCATAGGTTTTGCGTGTTGAGATGCAGCCTTGGATTTCCCACCTTGCTGCAGATAGAATCAATCTTTACCATAGGTTTTGCGTGTAGAGATCTAACCTTGGATTTTGGCGTAAGTATAGGACTACACATAAGTAAGTTGTGCAGGATATTGCATATAAAGAGAAGACCCACATAAAGGCAAGGAAGCAAACAAAGCAGAGTTGTGCACATGCTCTGCGTGCAAAAGTAGATTGTCCTTGGTCTTATCCACCCTTTATATTGGCTACATATTTGAGAACCATGGCAACAAATCATAGGATGGATGTGGCATGAAAAACAATCTTGTAAACATATGGAGCTTGATGGTTTCCACCTATTTGTTGAGGATAAGATCGACTATTCTTGGGTTAACGTTACTTTTGTATGTAAAGCATGACGGTAGGTTGCCTATATAAACCCACCTGTGCTAGTATTGTATATACAAAGAAGAGGTAAGAGGTTAGAGAAGCATTGTCGGAATGGACATGATTGCTCATATGAAGCTTAACTGTATAATGCATCCTGCTAGCTAATCGTTCTGTAGATTTGAGTACTCTGTGTCTTGGTTTTAATGTTATGTTTAAGTTCTCGCGTTGATAAACAATCTTGATTGATGCTTGTATGGTTATGCTAATAAATCTCTAATAGTTTGTTCAGCGTTATGATGCTTTATGGTTAATACCACATAGGATCTCCCTTTGCCATAAGGCAACATGGGCTTGGTATTTTCTCATTGCACTTCAAGGGAGCGCCGAAGTTCTTTTTCTTAAGTGATAAATCGATGTAAGAGTTTTATTTGTTGGGCATGCACAGTGAACACATTGTTCAAATGAAAGATGGAGATGTTTGTTGTCAATAGTGTTTTGGATGAAGTTGGAGATTGTGGAAGAGTGGTTTGATGAACAAGCACTTAAGTTTTCTAGAAACACCCTTGGACGTGTAGATTTGAAGCCAAAGAAGTGGCTGGAAAAGGGGATCTACAACTCTCCCTATATGATGTCTTATTTGTAGAGCTCCCAAAACATCTATATGCATAGTTTGCAGACTACATAGTGAGTCGTAGAAGGAATTTTGGATGAAAGATAGCACAAAGAAAGAGCAAATTGAAAAAGCTCAAGGAGACTAATGAGATGTGGATTCATGCGATGGATGTATGGTGAAAACAAGTTTTAGGTAGTTACCTACCAGAATTTTCAATATTGACCTATACTTGCATGGAGGAACTACAATATCAATTTTTGTGCAATCCGCAAGGATATTTTAATCTCCCAAATTCCCAATTAGATTAGGCAAATGTTGGTAGATTATGATATTGAACACTTGACGATGGAGAGCTAAATTGTTAGGAACCCCTGTCCTACCCTTCTCTTTGCATTATTAGTGTATAGTTGCTATTGATGCATATGCTTTGTAAGTCATTTCTTTATTATATTTGAATGATCTTACATATATGAGAAGTAGTAATTGTTAAAATAGATTTAGTATTTAAGTGTTGAGGCTCAATTAAGGCATCTACGAATATTATTGTATTGAGTTTGTTTAAAAGAGGTTGTTTTCTTGAAGTGGCTTGCGATCTAAAGGTTATTTTGAGCTATTTTTTAAAGTTTATTTTATTGTTCATTTATTTTTTGTAGTTCATAAATCTGTGTAGAAGATTCCTCACATTTGATATCAGAGTAATTTCTCGCCTTGTCGGTAGATTTTGGAGTTTTTTTTTTTTTTTTTAATTAATTTTTTTTGCAGTGGCTTTCCAAGAGCTATGCCATTTACAAAAATATTTTTCCTTGTCTATGTTTTTTACATTTTTATTGCAGGTTCAGATAAGGGTAAATACTCCTCTGTATAATTGTGGGAAGTATTTGTGCATAAGTTCTAAAACTTATTGTGAGTACCACAAAAACTGTAAAGTAGGTAGCCCATTGAGAGGACTTATCAGCGAAAAGAGCAACGACCCTATCACAATTGATTAGCTTCTACCTGTGAAATAAATCAAGCGCTGTCATTTATGAGTAAATCTACGACCAATTGTTTTTTAGAGAACGGTACTCGTTCATACAACATTGGTGCCCAGTGAGACTCTTTAAAACCCTCAGGTAGTCGAATAGTCTTGGGGCCCATATACGACATAACAATTTCATAAAATATCAACAAAGTGTTCAGTTGAGAACAGTTGATAACCGCACACTTGTTGACAAAGTTTTTGCCGAAGCAACCAAGTAAAAATCAATTAATAATAATAATAATATCTCTCTCTCTATAGTTTTGTTGATTCTCAATTTTCTAGAACACCTAAAATTCTATTCTGCACATTTTCTTCCTTGAGGGTCCATATCCAAATTCTACTTCTATTAGCCAAAAATCTCAATTTTTTATTTTTCTGGGTTTTGCCAAAACTTTTGTACTTTTTATTCTTTTGTTTCGAAAATTTCTAACAATGTTCATTTTCCTTTTCTGCTTTTTTGTCTCTTTTGGATAATTTTTTTAGTTTTTCCATTACGGTTCTGAAATTGCCCTTTTCCTTCGTTAATCTTAACTAGGAGGTGCCCAAAAACTAGTAAAAGTACATTTATCCCGTCCGATTGAGTCCAAATTAAAAAATTTCCTAACTAGGAGGTGCCAAAAAACTAGTTAAAGTACATTTATCCCTTGCAAAAAAAAAGAAAAAAATTAGTACTGGTTATGGTCGCCATTTGTGCAGGCACAAAAATCATGGAGAAAGAACTCGCCACATTGAAAGCCCATGTCATTGAATTAACCGATAGGATGCATGCACTGAATCAACAAAATAGCCTTTTACTCAACAAGTTGCAGGAGTCTTCTTCAGAGAATAGTTTCTCTTCTCATCGCACATCACGTGGGCCCAAGCTGAACTTATCACTGTTCAATGGTACAGATCCTATAGGATGGATATATCCAGTTGAACAATTCTTCAACCTTCACAATACTTGCTCTGTCAACAAAGTCCCAATTACTTCCTTTCACTTGGAACAAGAAGCACTTCAATGTTTCCATTGGTATGTTAAATCAAATGAACTTGATTGGAAAACCTTTGCATCCTTACTTTTGGGTAGGTTTGGTCCTTCGACATTCGAGGGCTTTACAGGGGCTCTCACCAAACTCCCCCAGATAGGTACTGTTCGTGATTATTAGGTCTTTTTCAATAGTTGTTTTATTAGTGGCCTCAAAGAGCCAATCCGCTCGAAGGTGAAAATGTTTCAGCGCAATAACATGATGGACGCTTTGGGTTTGGCTAAGTTAGCAGAAGATAAACTCTCAACACAACATCTACTTCCCACTTTTACACCCATAAAATATACAACGACCTAGCAACCAACCACAACCACACCGGTCAAGCGCCTTACTAAAGCAGAGATGTGGGCTCATAAGGAGAAATGATTATGTTATAATTGCGATGATAAATGGGTTAAGGATCACAGGTGCATCACACAAAATCTCTACTTGCTAAATGTGGAATCACTGTCAAAGCAAGGCAATGAGCTTGGTATCCAAGAATTCCAGGATGCTCAAGCAGAACAAAGCCCCTATGATGATGCAATGGCTCAGGGGACCCACCCTTAGATCTCTCTACATGCACTTGCAAGTGTTACCACCTCTCAAACCATGAAGGTCAAGGGGTTCTTTAAAAAGATCCCTCTCACAATCCTCATTAACTCTGGTAGCATGCACAACTTCATCGATCCCCACATTGCTAAGCAAACAAATTGCTTTGTACACCCTTGTTCTAACTTTGAAGTCATGATTGCTAATGGGAGAACATTGCCATGTAAAGGGAAGTGTCAGAGTGTGCGTATCGTGATAGGCGATTACACTCTTTGCTCATATACGTTTGCCCTACCCTTAGGGGGATGTGATGTGGTCTTAGGGATGCAGTGGCTCCTCACATTGGGATCTATTATATTGGACTTCTCTAAGCTTTGGATGCAATTCACAGATAGTGGCTAGAAGCACACCTTAAAAGGTTTATTGCTCGGATATGTTAACATCATCAGTTCCCATCACATAGAAAAACTTTTGAAGAAAGACTCACATGGGGTCATTGCTTAGTTGCAGTCCATCCAACTCCAACTCCCCGTTGCTACCAACTACCCTACTGATTTGCAAGTTATCGACAAGCATGCAACCATTTTTATAGAGCTAGTGGGTTTGCCCCCTTCACGCCTTGAAGATCATCGCATCTCGCTCCTTTCAGGACGCATCCTACCCAACATTCGGCCATACCGTTATCCCCATCTGCAAAAGATTGAGATTGAATAGCTAGTATGAAAACTCAGGTCAGGGGTTATTTGCCCCAACATTAGCCCATACTCTTCCCCAATGCTTCTTGTCCACAAAAAGGATGGGTTGTGGTGCCTCTGCATTGACTTTCGTGCCCTCAACCACCTCACTATCAAAGATAAATTCTCAATTCCGGTCATCGATCAACGTCTTGATAAGCTCCATGGGGCAAAATTTCTCTCCAAATTGGATCTTCGTTCAGGTTATCATCAAATCCGTGTGCATGCTGAGGACATTCCAAAGACAACCTTTTGCACTCATAAGGGTCACTATCAATTCTTGGTCATGCCATTTGGACTTACAAATGCCCCTTCAACATTTCAGGGCCTAATGAATAAAATCTTTTGGCCTTTCCTCCATCAATTTGCTTTGGTTTTTATTTGACGATATTTTGATCTATAGGTGCACATGCGTCGAGCATCTCAACATCTTGACATGGCATTACAACTTCTAGTAGACAATCATTTATGTGCCAAGCAATCAATGTGTTCCTTCGGTCAAGAGGAAGTTGAATATCTAGGGCACATTGTTTTAGTGGATGGGATCCGTGTGGACCTAGAAAAAATTAGTGCCATGTAACATTGACCTCGGCCAACAACCCTCAAGAGCCTTTGTGGCTTCGTAGGCCTTCATGATACTATTGCAAGTCAAGGATTATGAAAAGATCACGGCTCCCTTGACTTCCTTATCGAAGAAGGATGCATTCACATGGGATGCCGCAGCTAACTAGGCATTCGTGACTTTCAGCACACCAGTTTTGACCATGCCAGACTTATCCAAAACTTTCAGTATCAAAAGTGATGCATGTGGCAACGACCTAGGTGATGTTCTATTCTCCAAGAAGGTCGTCCCATTGCTTTCACTAGCAAAGCTCTTTTTGGATGAAATATGGTTTTGTTTACATACGAAAAGGAAATAATGGCAATTCTACATGTAGTATAAAAATGGCAGCCATACTTACTTGGGACTCATTTTTGCATCAAAATCGATCACCAAAGTTTGAAATACTCCCTGGAACAATGGTTCTCATCCCCAACACAACAAAAATGGGTTAGCAAATTCATGGGCTATGATTATGAGATCACTTACAAGAAATGTAAATACAATGTCATGGCGGATGCTCTTTCACGCATGTTCAAGGACTAGACTTCCTTTTCTGCCATCTCCATGCCCATTCTGAACTGGTTGGAATATGTACACCAAGGGTATGCACATGATCCCCCCTTACACCACCTCATTCAATAATTGACCATTAACCTCTCTGCAGTACCACATTATTCATGGGATGGTGTCTCTCTGCATTACAAGGGTTATTTGGTGCCTCCCAATAGCATAGACCTCCATCAGGGCGTATTCTATGAAATCCATGTTTCTCCAACAACAGGGCACTCAAGATTTCTCAAAACATATGAGCAGGCACGTCGAAATTTATTTTAAAAGGGGATGAACGGGGAAATTAAATAGATGGTGGTCGAATGCGATACTTGCCAGTACAACAAAGGTGAAACCACAATGATTCATGGTTTGCTCGAGCCTTTACCCATTCCTACTAGGATCTAGACTAATATTTCTATGGATTTCATTGTGGGGCTCCCTAAATCTGGAGGAAAAACAATGATCCTAGTTGTGGTAGACCACCTCTCCAAATATTGTTATTTTTGTGTCCTCAACCACCCTTATACAACCTTCAGGGTCGCACAAGTTTTCTTGGATCAGATCTTCCGTTTTCATGACATCCCTTCTTCAATTATCTTCAATCGTGATGCAACTTTCACTAGCCATTTTTGGACCTAGCTATTTTTAGGCATAGGTACACAACTGAAGATGAGCTCCGGGTATCACCCCCAAACAGATGGCGAGACAAAAAATATCAACAAATGTTTGGAGAGATTCCTTTATTGCTTTGTGTTGGAACAACACCACCAGTGGGCAAAGTGGCTCCCCCTCGCATAATGGTGGTACAATATCTCATTTCATATGAAGCAGTTTATGGTCAAGCACGCCCAACACTTCTCCAGTTCAGACGGTCGACACTACTCTCCAACATCGGGATCAAATTCTCAGCACCCTGCGGGGCAATCTCCATCTAGCACATAATCGAATGAAGCAGCGAGCAGATCAACACCGCTCCGAGCACACCTTTCAATCCAATGATATGGTTTTTCTTTGTCTGCAACCATACAAGCAATTATCCTTGAAACTAAAAGGGCTTCATAAGCTTGCCCTAAAGTTTTATGGGCCATATAAGGTTCTCTAGCAGATTGGTTTTGTTGCTTACAAGTTGGAGTTTCCACCTTTCTCCCGAATTCACCTAGTCTTTCATGTCTCCTATTTAAGGAAAGTTTTTGGAACCACCATCAACGTGCAAATAGTTTTACCCGAACATGATAATGAAGGCTCCATCCTTCTCGAACCAGAAGCAACCTTGGATAGACACACTCGCCAACTTCACTCCTGTTCAATCTTGAAAGTCTTAATCCAATGGCATGACATGTAACCAGAAGATGCCACATAGTAACCACTATTCCAAATTTAACAATGATTCCCACATCTGAAGCTTTGAGGACAAAATTGTTTCCAAGGGGGAGGAGATGTTAGGAACCCATGTCCTACCCTTCTCTTTGCATTATTAGTGTATTAGTCGTTATGTATGCATATGCTTTCTAAGTCGTTCCTTTAGCGTATTTGAATTATTCCACATGCATGGGAAGTAGTAGTTGTTAGAATAGATTTAGTATTTAAGTGTTGAGGCCCAATGAAAGTATCCACAAATATTATTGTATTGAGCTTGCTCAAAGGAGGTTGCCCCCTCGAAGTGGCTTGCGATCTAAAGGTTATTCTGAGTAATTTTCTAAAGTTTATTTTATTGTTCATTTATTTTCTGTAGTTCATAAATTTGTGCAAAAGGTTCTTCACATAAATCTATTTTGCACATGGCATAGTTGATAGTAGGAGTTAAGGAAAGGTAGAGTTGCGTCGGATCTAGTAAGAGGGTGGATTTTGAAAGCGATGGACACAATGGAGGACCAAGGTGAACGAGCACTAAGATTGCACAAGTATAGAGAGGGAAACAAAGTAATTTTTGCTGCTATGGACCCCAGGAAAAAGGGGGAGCCAAGTCAAGAGGATGCCCTAAGGACTCATAATGTTCGGGAAGGGCATGATTGAATCTTGCATTGAAGTTACACATTGGAACAAAGGAAGGTGTGCACAACTAAGAACACGATTTTGTTTCCATCGAGGAAGAAACTGAGAGCGATGCTTGGGAACAGGAAAAAGGGGGAGCCAAGTCAAGAGGATGCCTTAAGGACTCATAATGTTTGGGAAGGGCATGATTGAATCTTGCATTGAAGTTACACATTGGAACAAAGGAAGGTGTGCACAACTACGAACACGATTTTGTTTCCATCGAGGAAGATCTAACTAAGATCGATGCTTGGGATCCACTAGGTAAGATTTGGGGAGGAAGTGTGAGACATGGTGAAGAAGTGTTGGCCCCTATCTTACATGAAGTTGTCGCCCACACACACTTTAGTTATCATAGGAAAGACTTCATAGTAAGTACGAAATTGACATATATTGGAAAGTTTCATAAACATGTGAGCAATTCATGATTAAGTAGGTGGTACTGTTATAGCATCAATTTGCACCCTTGGAGAGGGTTCTTTAGGCTCTCTCCAATTGAGCTACACTATGGGAACAACCCCAAGCTGTGGGTCACCTATAGTGGGGTTGGACCTCCGGAGAAGGTCGACTTCCTCTTGATGGATCACTTCAACTAATGTTATTGCTGAGACAAGGGTTTGAAAGGGGGAAAGGGATCCTAAGCAAGTTAACCAAGTGATGCATCAAATAAAAATGGGAAACCCCCATAAGCTTGAACCCACACTAGATCAACACAAGACAATGCTAGCTCACACAACCTCAAAATCAAGCTAATTGCATAAGTGTTTCATAGACTAGGTTCAGGTAGAACACTAATCCAGACTTGCAATAGCTTGAAAACACCCTAAAGGAGGTCAGAAAGGAGGACAATGGAGATGAAAGAATCTTCTTCATAAGGCCATCATGCGTACCTCACTAGACAATGATCCAATGCAAGAGATATGTAAAGAAAGTCTTTTATTGCATCAAGAGGTAGTTCTTACAAAATCTTGACAGGGTTTAGCCCAATCAAGAGGAGAATATCTTGCAATATCTCAGAGAATCCCCTGCTCTTCAAAATCAAAGAGTCGTTGTGAGAGTCTAAAATCAGAGAGAGAGAGAGAGAGAGAGAGAGAGAGAGAGAGAGAGAGAGAGAGAGAGTCTTTTATAATGTGGAAGAAAAATATGAGATATAGGAGAAAGGAGAGAGAGAGGAGCACGTCAATTGAGATCATTAAATGAGCTTCCACCATCTTTCAATGAAGGCTCAACCATCTTTTGATTATATTAGAGCTAATACATCATAGATATGATAGCCTTCATTTGTCCCAATAGCGTCTAAATCATTTCATTGATTAACACACTAGAGGACAAGAGTTTTTAGAAGGTGATGAGTCATGACCCTGTTAAGAAGAAAAACTCTTAGAGACCCTGAATATCTATTAGACGCTCCATCTACTTTCTCTAATCACCAGATCTCCCTCCTAAGACCTTATGCTATCTCCCACTTGACTTGCTTGCGAAGACAAAATCTTCATATCTTTGATCTTGACAGAGCCATCTCCATGTTTGCTTTTGAGCGGTGGCTGGTACCCGATTGTCGAAAATAAGACCATGTACAAGGATGAGACATTTTCCCATAATCACAAATACCTACCCTTACTTTGGAATCTAAACCCAGGTCTGCTATAGATGAAAACCAATCCTAATTATTAGTTTTCCTATAGTCTTAATGTTGATGAATGAAGCTCGCTAGATGTTTGATCTCACTTCAACAACAATTGCCACCCTTTTGTCTATATTAGGTCTAAAAGACCTATTCTGCCTCCATGGAGCTCTATTGGTGATGCTCGATCCCTGAAATATCCCTTTTGGTTACTCGGCTCTTATGCATTTGCTTGCCTGGGTCGCAAACAACTTCATTGACCTCCACTGGAAGTCTCCTGGGCTCGTCTTTGTTCATTAGCTGTCGACTTATTGATTTGGGACTATCAAATTTAGACACTTGGTGGCCTCACCTCGCGCTTGATCTGAGCTCTATTGACTTATTGACTTTGCTCGCATCATTGATCTTTTTCTCTATGAATGAATGTGAGCCATATATCTTCTGCTAATTTAATGCGCTCAAGACACTTGTCACCCACACATTTGCTCTTAGGATCCGCTGAGCTTTTGACCCACCGCTCATCGTTACATCTACTTTGTACGAGTGATCATGCTTCATTGATCTGCTTGGACCCACTAACTCAAGCTTGGTCCATGCACTGTTGGATCTAGATTCTACTCTTGAGATTAAGCCACTTGTCACTTGCACGTTCACCTTAGAGATCCTTTGAAATATTTGAAACCCAACGGTTATTTTTTGAGGCTTTAACTTGACATCCCCATGCATGTCCCACTCTGCAAGTTCAACTTTAAAGACCTATATCTTGAGATAACAAGCTCATCCAGATACAAAATTTGTAGAGCATGATTTAGGCATGAAGAACTTCATGTCCATGTGGTCTTTTGGCCTGAGAGGCTTTCTAAGCGTACGTATGAATGTGCAATCAAACTGATCTGTTTGCTTCTGCATGACGTGCTGATGATGGTATGGTTCTTCAAAGCTTGTTTCTGCCATATTTTTCCTTCAAAGCTTTGATGAACTAATGAGACTTTGAGAAAACTTACTTCATGCTCCCTAGACACCATGAATCATCATCGAAACCTATTGAATCATTTCTTTTACAATCTTAGACCTGTTTCCAAGTCATTTGATCATTTGGTCAATCAAGAACTTTGCTTAACTGATCTATCCATGCAAAATCTTGGTATGTGGGCCAAAATTAGCCAACATCTTTGGCAACTCACAAGGAAGCATGCCTGCTATGCTTGAGAACCCAGACCACATGTCTTGACTAGTCCATTGGGCATGGAGTCTCCTATCTGGTTCAATAATTTAATATGAATCTAAAATTGACTACCCCTCGGGATAACTCCTCTTGAAGCAACAAAAATCAAAGAAACAAAACAAAACAAAGTGCCCAAGGCACTTATTGAAGGGAAACAACAGAACAAAATGGAAATGTACACAAGACACTTAGAGGAAAACAAGAAAACTATTCTAATATTTACAGCACTGTAACTTACAAGTATCTTCCTCTTGGATCAAATGGAAAAGATTTAGCATCACTCACTTGTGGTGAACTAGGATGGAAAACACCTTGCTTTAGAGAGCTCATGATAGGCGAGCTAAGATGCTTGATTGCTGACTCTTTTGACATGCTCTCAAAATGATGAAATGGGACAAACATGTCTCCAATGTAGACATAGTGGTCCACTTCTTCAAGGCTTGCTCTAAAATGGATTATAGGAGCACCTGCAACCTCCTCATCCAATGGCTCCTTTGAACATGAAGGTTGGCTGTCTAGGCTTAGGAAAAAAAGCTCCAAGTCATCCCAAAAGGCAACTTCCTCTTGGTCATTTGGGACAATGCCAACTTCAACACCATCCTTGCTCTGCTCGCCTTGAAAGGAGCCATATGGTAGCTCATCGACCCATCCAAGGTTTAAAATGTCATGTTCTTATGGTTCTGGATCTGACCATTCTCCTTCATTCTTGAAGACATCAGTATTGCCTTCAATAGACAATTCATCTTGAGACTGGTCAGATTCTTCAACTTGATTTGCAAGTTCATTTTTATGCTTTGGAGGAGGCATAGGTTGGTTTAGAACCTCTATTTGGTCCATGAAGTCATGGTACAGTTGTTTCCATACTTCATTTTGATCCTCTTTCTCCTCCATTTATTTCTCTTGCTCATTTATGCCCTCTTCCACCTGATCAACTGACTGGTTGACTACTGCAACCACATCAATTTCTACACTTTGCTCATCCTCATCTTCAACCCCATCGAATGGAATCCCTTGGATCAAAGCAAAATATCCTTTGCTCTTAGTGACACCTTGAATACACATTTCTTCAAATATGAAGGCATCAGTACTACCTTCAGGTTCTAATTCATCAGTGTCAAAGCAATGCCATAATAGCTGGTCCAAACTTGATTTCTCCTTCTCTGAATGGAGTGGGCTGCCTATCATGATCTCCTCATGATAGACACTTGTGTTGTCTTCTTCATGTTCACCTATGCTTACAAGCTTCTCCTCTATTCTTTGCAAAACAGGGTCTTTATCCAAGGGGGAGATGGTGTCATGGAACTTTTGTATGGCAAGCTCATTGCGCTGAGCTAACACGTCTTTTTCTTGAACTGGTTCCTGGACTACCTCAACTAGTACTTCCTCTCTCTTCTTTATGCCCTCCTTGATTGATTTCCATGAGGGGAAAGAATAAGGCTTGGCCACCTTCTCCTTTTCCTGAATGGGTGTGGGAGAGGGTGGTTTCACAAGAGAAGGTATGACAAAGTCAGGGTCATTGGCATAGGAGAAGATCCAAGATGGGATGGCTTCATGTTCCTCAGTTGAATGGTTTTCAGTGAATTGTTTAGCTCTTGATGAGGATGAGACTTGACAAGGTGGACTAGGGGGTTGGATTTGATCATAAACAAGAGTAGGAGAGGGAAATTGTGTTCTAGGGTTGGCTGCTCTCTGTCTCAAGAACAACTGATAGTCATTTTCCCTCTTGGCTTAGGCTTGCCTAACCAAGCATTCTTCTTGAAACCTCAACTCCTGCGCCTGAACATAAGCTTGGTCCTCAAGATTCTGTTGTTGCCTATAAGACTCTTCTTCCCTATCAACCTCTCTTAATTCCTTTTCAAGATCAAGCCATATCTCCCTAAGGCTCTTTTTTGGTTGACTAGAGAGAGACAAATTTTGACAAGGTTGATACATTGAATCTTAAGGGCCACGTGGGGTGAAGCCATGAACATTGATAACTTGATATGAAGGACAAGGAATGAAAGAACATGCATTTTGATCAAATGGGGGATGATACATACCAAATGATAGTGATTAGGCACTTGGGCTGCTTATACCAGCTAATGTTCATGGTGGAGTTGACATTGGTGTTTACAAATGTGCCTCTAAACGCTGTTTGCACTGAAAGGCAACACCAAGAACCTTTCAGTGAGATTCAAAACATGCTAAAGTCTCATCGGGCGTGCCAAAAACTATTGTGGCGTCAATTTGCATTCTTGGAGAGGGTTCTTCAGGCTCTCTCCAATTGAGCTACACTATGGGAACAACCCTAGGTTGTGGGTCACCTATGGTGGGGTTGAACCTCCGAAGAAGGCCAACTTCCTCTTGATGGATCACCTAAATTAATGCTACTACTAAGAAAAGAGTTAGAAAGAGGGAAATGGCTCTTAAGAAAGTTAACCAAGTGATGCACCAAATAAAAATGAGAAACTCCCATAAGCTTGAACCCACACTAGATTAACATAAGACAATGCTAGCTCACACAAATTCAAAATCAAGCTAATTGCATAAGTGTTTCATGGACTAGGTTCAGACAAAACACTAATCCAGACCTACAATAACTTGAAAACACCCTAAAGAAGGTCAGAAAGGAGGACAATGGAGATGGAAGAATCTCCTTCACAAGGCCATCATGCACAACTCACTAGACAATGATCCAAGGCAAGAGACAGGTAAAGAAAGTCTTTTATTGCATCAAGAGGTAGTTCTACAAATTCTTGACAGGGTTTAGCCTAATCAAGAGGAGAATATCTTGAAATATCTTAGAGAGTCCCCTGCTCTTCAAAATCAAAGAGTCCTTGTGAGAGTCTAGAATCCGAGAGTGTGTGAGAGAGTTTTTTACTATGTGAAAGAAAAATAAGAGATATAGGAGAAAGGAGAGAGATAAGAGCACGTCAACCAAAATCATTAAATGAGCTACTGCTATCTTTCAATGAAGGCTCCACCATCTTTTGATCAAATAAGAGCTAATACATCATAGACAAGATAGCCTTCATTTGTCCCAATAGCCTCCGAATCATTTCATTGATTGAGCAACACACTAGAGGACAAGAGTTCGCTGAAGGTGATGAGTCATGATCTTGTTATGAAGAAAAATCCTTAGAGACCTTGAAAATCTATTAAATGCTCCAGCTACTTTCTCTAATCACCAGATCTCCCTCCTAGGACCTTATGCTATCTCCTACTTGACTTGCTTACAAAGACAAAATCTTCATATCTTTGATCCTGACATAGCCATCTCCATGTCTGCTTTTGAGCGGTGACAGGGACCCGATTGTCGAAAATAATACCATGTAGAAGGATGAGACATTTTCTCATAATCATAAATATCTACCCTTACTTTGGAATATGAACCGAGGTCTACTATAGACTAAAACCAATCCCAATTATTGGTTTTCCTATAGTCTTAATGTTGATGAAATGAAGCTCACCAAGTGTTTGATCTCACTTTGACAATAGTTGCCACCCTTTTGTCTATATTAGGTCTAAAAGACCTATTTTGCCTCTATGGAGCTCTAATGGTGATGCTCGATCCATGAAATATCCATTCTGGTTCAACTTGGATCATCTTCGAACTTGACTCATGCATTTACTTACCTGGGTTGAAAATAGCTTCGTCGACCTCCATCAGAGGTCTCTTGGGCTCACCTTTATTCATTGGTCATCGACTTATTGATTCGAGAATATCAAATTTAGACACTTGGTGGCCTCACGCTTGATTTGAGCTCTATTGACTTATTGACCTTGCTCACACCGTTGATATTTCTCTGTATGAATGAACGTGAGCCATAGATCTTCTACCAGTTTAATGTGCTTAAGACACTTGTCACTTGCGCATTTGCTCTTAGGATCCACTGACCTTTTAACCTACCGCTTGACGTCAGAGCTGCTTTGTACGAGTGAACGTGCTTCATTGATCTGCCTAGACCCACTGAATCGAGCTTCATTCGTGCACCTTTGGATCTAGATTATTCTCTTGAGATTATGCCACTTGTCACTTGCACGTTCACCTAGAGATCCTTTGAAAATTTGAAACCAAATGGTTATTTCCCAAGGCTTTAACTTGACGTCCCCATGCACGTTCCACTCTGAAAGTTCAACTTTAAAGACCTATATCTTGAGATAACAAGCTTATCAAGATCCGAAATTCGCAGAGCATGATTTAGGCATGAAGAACTTCATGTTCATGTGGTCTTTTGGCCTAAGAGTATTTCTAAGCATACTTATGAAATGTTAAATCAGACTGATCTATTTACTTCTGCATGATGTGCTGATGACAACCTGGCTCTTCAAAGCTTGTTTCTGCCATCTTTTCCCTTCAAAGCTCTAAACAACTAATGAGACTTTGAGAAAACCTGCTTCATGCTCCTTGGATGCCATGAATCACCATGGAAACCTATTGAATCCTTTCTTTTGCAATCTTAGACCTGTTTCCAAGTCATTTGATCATTTGGTCAATCAGGGACTCTGCTCAACTGATCTATCCAGACAAAAGCTTGGTATGTGGGCCAAAAGTGGCCAGCAGGTACCATGTATAAAAATTTAATTAGTTTTAGGTAGAGTTCCAAAGACAAAAATGCAAACTATCATGAGTTTTCTTGGGATATCGGGTGGAATAATAGGAGCGGTAAAGCCTACCATCTCGACACCAATAGTAAGTAATCCAAGGACAAGTGTAACGTCATCGGTGAGTGTAAAAGGTCTAGCATTAAGAAGCGTGGGTCTACTACTGAGCATTGGCATGGGGACCTCAAGCACTTCAAGTGGCCAGGGGAACCTTGAAAGTAGCTAGTTGGGAGGACCCAATGCACAAGCTATGCAGACCTTGTATCCATAACAAAATATCCTGTACGAATTGTCGATGAAGTTACCAGAGTATAAATGTGTGCATGATGTTGCAGACATTGTGCAGAAGTGTGAGATAATTTAGAGGGAAAAAGGCATGAACACACTAGAGTGCAAGGCAACCAATTTTGCCATAAATATTTGGATCACACACACACACACTTGGTACTAGAATTATGATCCAAACCAACTAGTAGTCAACTATGTCTTGTTCAAAGAGGCCTTCCTTTAAGAAGTTGACATCTTGGAGTTTGAACAACAAAGTATTTTTGCATAAAAATAAATAAAGTGATCTTAGAGTGTATGCACATATGATGCGAGGTTTAAAACCCTCATTTCTAAACTCTTTTATGACATTTATCCCTTGTAGCATGCATAATGGTTCGTGGGCAGATTGTTGGCTCTGCTAAGGAGTCTTTTGATGAATACTTTTATTGATGTGCACAAGACACTAAAAGATGCATTGCACACATGTTGTTGGAAGCTTTATGACACCCATAGAGGGTTATGGTGTATAAATTGCAAGACAAATGGGTACAATAAGAACAATTGTCTTTGGCGTAGTGTAAAGACAATTCCCAAGCCTTGTGAGGTTTTCCAAAAATACCACGAGATGAAGATTTCCCTTTTTTGCAAAAGGTGCAAACAAGTAAAAGATCACATGCTGGTGCATAATTTGTGAAACCACCACCCATGATATGGTAGATTGTTGGGTGATGGATGAAATGCGTGAAGCTCAGAAGCATGGGGTTGGGTGATGGATGAAATGCGTGAAGCTCAGAAGCATGGGGTTGGGTGATGGATGAAATGCGTGAAGCTCAGAAGCATGGGGTAAGGTAAGCCACAACACTCCCAACTTCGCAAGATTTTGGGTATGAAGGTGTGGTTCACCCAACCTCTATCAAAGGATTTTTCCCAAGTTTCCTACTTGGGGAAATAATAACAAAGTATAGACTCCTAGTTTTGGTACAAGACTAGTTATTTGCTATGATATGAGTGTGTATGTGAATATAGATCATTAGATTAGATTAGGCTCTTGTTGGCATAATTTACCTTGTGTTGGGCCACATATTGCCTTCCCTTTATTTATGTTGTTCTGATATCTTTACTTTTGGTTCACTTTGGGTGAATGATAATACTACCATTCAATTTTGACCATTTGAAAACTTGTAGATCGAGTTGTATGCCCTGATACAACCTCAAATACTCTAGGAATGTTTATAATACCATTTAAAGTTTCTTGTTCTCCATGATTATGATCAAAATTATTTGATCTTGGTTATCTCTTTGTGGGTACTTTAATCCATGTTCCTAATTAGTTTGGTTTTTTATGCCTTATTTGTTGGCTTTCATGCCTTTTGATTGTCAGATTGCATTCCAATAAGTTCTTAATTCAAATTCAATAAATCTATAAGTAAACAAACATGTTCATGCATTTAGAGATAGGATTGACACTCAAGTTCAAGGGTACACTCCAATTTTTATTGTTATACCATCTATTGAAGTGTGAAAGTAGATTTGCATTGCTAGGGCAACACCCCTTGTCTCAAAAGTTGAATTGAAGAAGTCAAAGAGTATCTAGAATCTATTAATCACTTGCATCTCATAAATAGCGATAAGGGCCAAAGTCTTCATATTACACTGGATTGCTTGCCAGACTACATGAGTGTTGATTACCAACTTGTTCAAGAATAGGGGTTTGACTAAGGCAAAACCCTCATAATGACTCTTATTTTTAATGGTTTGCAAGGTACTTTTGAGGAAATTAGCGCTGAGAAGAAGCAACAATTTTGGAAGATCAACAAGCCAATTCAACAATATGATAGGTTTTTTACACATAGGAGTAGATAGAGGCACACATAAAATTTAAGTAGAATCTAACACTTATGACTAGGATCAAAATCATTGACGAGGGTCAAACTCAATGTCTAGGATCAAACTCAACCTACCAGGGTTGACCCAACGATCCTAGTCTGACCAACATCAAAAACTAATTCAATTTTGACTATTTTCTATAACTTTTCAGACCTACACCAATTTTTTGGGTTTGCTCTAGGACTACTTATAGAATCATTTTCACCTATTTTTAGCCTATGACAACACATATGCAAGTCATAGTTAAAATATTTCTCTATGAAATCTCATTGTCAAGTTTCAAACATTTAATTAATGTCAATTCTTGCAATTATGTTTGTGTTTATTGTTGTTTTGTTATATTCTATTTAGTTTTGAATTGCACATTACTTAGTATCATTTTGACTCTTCTATTCAGTGTAGTGTCCCTTGACTTAAACTGCTCTACTAGACTAGGTCTTGGTGAACCCTTATTTCTTTGCTTGCTTCCTTTCCTCCTAGGGCTAGATTTTGTGAAGATATATATTCTATAATTATTTATATGGTCTAATGTTTACAAATATATACTTTACAAGGCCTTGGAAGACATTACCTTTTAAAGTTTTTTACCAAATAGTAAACATAATGGGTGTATGCCACTACGTAAAAGAGGTAAAACTAGGACATAATGAAGATCTAAGTTAATGAAATAATCAACAATATTCATATCTGAACTATGCTCAAAATATTGACTAGCATTACCAAGAAATAATTAAATAAGCAAAGGAAACAAAAGAGAGGGAAAGAATATTGAAACAAGCACACCTAGGCACTGAAACTAAAAACTTAGAATTGGGAACAAAGTTTAGAACTGACACAAAAGATGCTCTTGAAATATGCTTGTGATATGCAACAGGGTTAGAATTCACAAAGGGTTGTTTGTGTCCAGATAAGAATTGGTGGAATGCTGATTATGTTCGTCGATTATGTCTACTATTTTTTGTGCTGTAACTTTTAGGGTTGCTTCATAGAATGATTTTAATCTAAATTGTGGCTTCGCTTCACTGATTTGACTAGCAAAACTTTGTGATTTGCTTCTCCTTTCATAATAAATGTATGCATGAAAGATTATGTGTGCAAGTTAGCTGGCTTGAGAAACCTCTTTAAGAGTTGCAACGACATATCCTACACACTTGGAATCAAGTATTTATGTAGTTATAGTGCTTGTGAGTGAATCCTAACCCAAATGAGAGAAATGACTTCACTTTCTCTCCATAGATAATAAAATACAACTATATGCTTCACTATGACCTTATTTTGGCACAAGATGTAATGGCACAAGACTTAGATTGATGTTGATGCAATGTAGACTCAATATGCATACTCAGACAAATGTGCATAACTATTGATAAAGCTTAATGATTGTGTGCTAGACAAATGAATTGTAAGAGATCCATTCAATATGAGACGTTGTACTTGATCGATACTTGATATCAAATGACTAAGGATAGATTTGTATATATAGGTATCTATAGGAAACTTGAAACGTAGGCCGACCCTAGATAATAATGATAAGTGACAGTCAAGGCATGGGGAATCATACCAAGGTGGAATGGACCCACAAAAAATGAAGTCAAAATCAGTAGAGGGCCAATTATGACCCAAAGGAAAAAAGGCTTACAACAAGTATCGGGGTAATTACATAATGGATAACTAATATCCCGATGTTAACAATTGATAGATCTAAGGTGTATTTGGGAAAATATAGATGAATCAAGGCCAATGCGACTATAATGTGGGGTGAAATGTTTGAAAGTATCCAAACGTACATTAATTTACCAAGTGCGATAAAACATAACAAATACACAATGGAAAAGGGTCTTTTAGCAAAATTAGGTGTCTACATAATGTTCTAATTTGATGTGCATGTACACAAATGCATGTGTGCTTCAAAGTAATAAAAAATGAATAGCATATTCATACTTACTTGAGGGATGGAAGGATGAAGAATTTGGATGCTTGGTATAGGCTTTACTCATGTCTTGGGGTTTGTAAATATGGTGTACCTACACATAATCATAAATGTATGCAAGTAGTCAAAGTCTTAATAAATCAGTGTAAATATAACACTGAAATATAAATTGAAATAAGCATAGGAAATAATACAACTAATGGTAGGAGAACCAAGCTTTCACTCTTGAGAGTCTCATAAGTATTGCACTGAAAATTGAAATATGAAATCTTCAATGGTCTAGGGACAACCACATGGGAAAAAAATCCACTTCTTGACCAGGGAAGTAGACATATGCCACTTCTTAGTACTTATTTATAAATCCGTAGTCCATGAAAATTTGAATATGGTAGTAGAAATGTCTGGATATATGCCCCTATTTTGAGGTGAGGAATTGGTACATGTTTCTACAATCACTCATCTCAAAAGAAAGAGTTATGTGAATAATGCATTCTGATATAAAAATATATATGAAGTTGTTAGCATCTTTATAAAAATCTATGTAAAAAAATGTATATAGCTAGAAAAATATATCATCATGTAAATCTCAATACTAAGATGCAATTGGTTATGAGGATGAGATGGTGAGGGTAAAACAATATGCCAAATATAAATTAGTGAGGGGGACAAAGCTATGGCCCCAATGTGGCAAGATATGGAGGTACTTGATATATATGTAGTACCCCATGTGACTGTGTGTAAGTAGGAGAACATAGGTCTTGATTTAAGAAATCTAAGATCAATAGGCAAATGGGTGTAGTAAGATCCATATGCATAAGATATAAATGATAAAATGTGGAAGATCGATAAGTGTATGATGCTCTCTATGGAATGATAACATTTAGATAATATCAATGAAGATTATGAGATAAATGAGGGTACGATGACCCTAATGGCATGATAATGTAGGGACAAAGTATACACCGCAATGTAGCAATGTGCTCCTAGGTGGGAAAATATAGTAATGAAGCACACATACAATAATATTAGTCAGCCTCAATAAATGCATAGGGTAAGGACCATGGTAATGTAGGAAACAAACATAGTATACTACAAGTAGTAGAATGCATGATATGGATCATGCTACCAAACATAACATATCACGTAGTATAAGCAATCATCGGGCAAACCATATGACCATATGACCCATAAGAAATTAATAATGACTAGACCATCCTCTATGGACAAACAAAGATTAACATGCAACATGCACACATACAAGTAAAAACACACACTTGGAGGAAATCAAACAATCATAGACACACAAGAGAACACATAATTTATCCTTGCAAGACATAAGATGTAGGTAAGACCAAGATATGTATAGTCCATGTAAGTAACTTTATCAGATAAATAAAATGTACAAAGGATTGCACTTGAGACCCATTGTAAAAGATTCCCACAATATAAGGCATGCCACAAATGTAAAAATTCCCTTGGGTGTGGGTGTAAATGTAGGTGCATAGCATTTCTAAGTCCATAATCATTTGTAACTTGTATATCTTTCATCTCACCCTCTCAAATATTACCATGAGAAACACATGTAACATGTACATATAAACCTATAGCTTAGGTATATAAACATGGTATGTATCCATCAATAAAGATAAAGGCATTGAAATATTTGATTTTTATGTTTTCTGATTTTTTTGCATTTTTATGATTTTCAAGGAGGAGATCACACAAAGAGGAAGCCAAGGGGCTCAATCTAGAAGAATCAAGGATAACTCAATCAAAAAAGATAATAAGCCAAGATGTAAAATTAGGAGGAAGATAAGGAAGATAAGCAAGCAAGAAAGGGGAAAAAATATAGGAAACATAAGAAGAGTAGGATTCCAAACAACCTACAACTTCAATTAGAAATCAGTGCATGCTAGGAAGGGAGGTTTCAATAAATATGTTGTCATCATTGAGAAGTATAGACAAATGTTCATAATGGGATCGACATCCAAGGAGCAAGGGCTAGTGCAACATAGCAAACAACATAAACCAAGGGGCTAGAAGAATGTCAACACAAGACAAACATAAAATATAAATGTCAAACTTTGATGAAGATGAGGCAATGAAAAAAATCAAGGGAGGCAAGCACATGAAAGGCATGACATAGAATAAAGATATGAAAAATAAACTATGCTACAATAGGGTATATAAATGAGGCATAAGGGATGGGATATCATAACTAACCAAAGATCCCATCTATCCATCTACAAAGGGATGCCCATGATCTTGGTTAGTTAGATGCATCACTAAAAGTATTAATAAATATATTAGATGATGTAGGATCGATTATGTAATCATGAACCATATGGTAACTTGAATCATCATGACTAAGATAATCATCACAAGAATGAGCTATAGGAGCCATTGAACCTTTTTGAAATAAGCCCCTGTATTAGTTCAAATATTTATTTGTATAGTTGAACTATTTGAAGGTGCTTGAGCAAAAACATACACAAAAGGTTGTGATAAGACTATATTAGGACATGGATGACTAAGTATTATATTTTTATAGTGGTGCAACTATAGGAGTTGTAGCTCTACGAGTCGTAACTTGAATAATAAAAAATTTAGATGAAAATATTGTAAAAACATCACTGTGGGTGGTGAAGTTATAGCATGAACCACATCAGGTTGAATTATTTGATTTTTAGGAAGCACTTTAGGTAATATCTCACATTTTTTTTGATGGGGAACTCATAATGTGTGCCACAAATAGTAATTGATTTTTAATCATGCAAAAAATTGAGACATCGGTGTGACATGGAAGGGATTGATCCCATTTGATTTAGCCATGGGAGTCGAAGTAATAGATCATAAGTCCCACTATTTGAAAATATGTAGAGCCATACTAATAGTGTCTTAGGATCAAAGATGATTGGTAATGTAATACCACTAGTCGGTATCCATGTAAGGTTTTTATAACTCTTAAGTAACATGGTTATGCCAAGTGATTATCGTTGTGTATACCCTCTACTATCAAGAAATGACATCATACTTAGTTTTGACTTGAACCATTGTCTATCATGATGCCATGTGTAATTGAATAATGTGAATCGAGAAAAACATGTATATAAAGTGGATTGTTATTATACTCATTTCTTGGATTCTCATGGTCATAAAATGTGTAGATAGAGCTAGATTTTGTGAACTAGTAACCACATCAGTAATACCATCTAAGATATGCTCATTAGAAATCATTGGTTGATGTGTGAGTAGTACCATACAAACACTATCTATTGCCATGATTTGAAAGTGGATTGTCAATGATTTGTAATCGTTAATTAGGTGTAGCGATAAATTTATTTAATGTTGTATTATGGCCGTCAACCTGTAGGACATTAATATCGATTAGATCTTGTATATTATGTCTTAATGAATAACATATTGGTAGTATGTCCTAAAGTTATATGGTAGTCACAATATTGATTCACATCATATATTCTAAGCAAAGGTTGAGAAGTATTTGATTCATGCTTTGGAGGTAAATATATCATGTTGGCATTCAAGAAACCTTTTAAGCACTTGGTGAGAAGATTCGAGAAACCTTGTAAATTTATTATGTTATAAGGTGAAAGAGCTAGCCTATTAAGTGGTTGTAAAACTACATTTAACTTTTTGTCCTCCTTATCTTGAAATGTTGGAGCATTATTAGCCTTAGCTTTGAATGTTGTCTTACCTTGAAATTTGTATTTGTTTGTAGATAATGGGGAATTATACCCATATTTGAGCATGTTAGTCTCTAAAATCTTAAGCTCAAAATTGTGAACCATGTGGCGAAAATCATCAAAATATTGGTAAATGATGAACATAACTTTTTATTTGAGTGGTTGAAGAAATATATCAGAGAAAATGATTTATAACTCATTATTAGGTATTTGGTGACACATTTTTTTAAGTGTAATTTTAAATCAAATTACATACTAAAATTATTATTAGGTCCTTATTTAATTTTGGAAAGTTGAGAAAAAGTGACATTTTGGCTAATGTTTATAGAAAAGTGAGGTAAGAATATATCGGCCAAATCATTAAATCGACACACAAAGCTTATAGGCAAGGCATAGAACCAATCCAAGGCATAGTATTTAAGACTTATATGAAAGAGCTTGATCATCAATAGATTATCATGAGCAAAACCAAACCATGAAACAAAGGAATATTGAATGTGATGTGAAGGATCACTCTTGTCTTTGTGTAATTCAAATTTAGGCATTTTAAAACCAATAGGAAAAGGGTGAGTAAGGAGCTCATGAGCCAATGAGTTATGTAATATATCTTGAGAAGTGACAATATGGCTAGGTTTTTGGGATCCTTTGGAAAGTTACCTAATTTGGGCTTGCATGTCTGTAATAGATTGTTGAAAGTAAGTATCTTTAGATTTAGTTGCATGTGCATGATCCAAATTCATGATTAGAATTGATAAGAATAGAGTCTTTATTTTTTTGACTAAGACCAAGACCAAAATATTAAACATTAGGCATGGCTAAGATAATACATTAGCCATAGAAATTACAAAACATGTAGTAGGTTGCATAGGAATAGGGATGTTAAATTGAAGAGTAACACTAGGTGGAGGCATACAAGTACGAGTAGGAGCACTAGCCTCACCACCAAATGTAGAAATTGAGCCTCCAATAAGTGGATTAGGAGCATTCAAAGGATCATTGGTAAAATTATTAGGTGTAGATTCCTTAGTCATTATTCTTATATTTTGTTTCTGATCAACAACATAGATCATAACATATTCATTGGGGATAGTCTTAATGTAGAATCAAAATCATAATCAAACATAATATCAAAGTTTTGGACATCAATATCCATAGAAGGATTGGAATTACAAGCATTAGTATTATTATCAATAGTATTATTATTCAATTCATCATCAGAACAACCACAATCATGGGAAGGCATACAATTAACACCATATTTATCTTTACCATTCATATTTTGATCATTTGCATTTTCAAAAATAGTGAAAAAGGAATTTTACAAAAAGTGTCATTTTTGATTTCAGATAAGCACGATTACCAAACAAAGGAAGTTGAACCGAATCACATGTATTATCACTCATTCTATCACTTTGCCTATTAGGTTTTGTAGATTTAACCTTCTTTATGGGCATAATATGCAAAGATGACAAATATGAAGGAAGCTAGGGCTAATGACATAACAATGAGAAACACAATTAAATCTAAAAATCAGATTTAAAAGGTGGGAAATTAGAAATTAAATCATAGAGAGATTAAGAACTAGGAAACCCTAAGGATGGGTATGTTTGAAGAGAATACAAGTTCACCAATTTGTTTTACCAAATAGTGAACATAATGGGTATATACCAATATGTAAAAAAGAGGTAAAACTAGGGCATAATGGAGATCTAAACTAATGAAAGAATTAAAATATTTAGATTTAAACTATGTATAAAATATTGTCTAACAATACCAAGAAACAATTGAACAAGCAATAAAAATGAAAGAGAGGAAAGGAATATTGAAATGAACACACCTATGCACTAAAACTAAAAATATGTAATTTGGAATGTAGTTTGCAACTGACATAGAAGATGCTCTTGAAATCTGACGAAGATTAAAACTAGGTCAAACTTGTGGAGGGCCGATTGTGTCTAGGTTAGAATAGGTGGAGGGTCAATTGTGTCCTTTTCAATCGATTGTGTCTTTTGTTGTTTAGGCTCTATAAAATTTAGGGTTGATTTATAGACTTATAATGATATGGATTGTATCTTTGCTTTGCTGATTTTACTTTCATAACTCCTTGATTTTCTTCTTCTTTGATAATAAATGTATGCATAAAATATTGTATGTGCTAGTTCGCTGGCCTGATCAATCTCTTGAGAAGTTACAACTACATATCTTGCACATTTGAAATTAGGGTTGTTTGTAGTTATAGTGTTTGTGAGTGGATCCCAATCCAATGAGAGAAATGTCTTCACCTCTTCTCCCTAGATAGTCAAATGAAACTATATCCTTCGTTATAACTTTATTTTGGCCCAAGATGCGATGGCCCAATACTAGGATTGATGTTGATGCAATTTAGACTAATGTGTAGACTCATTGAAAAAATGTGTAGAACTCTTGATAAGTCTTGATGATTGTGCACTATAAAAATGATTTGTAATAGATCCATTTGATAGGAGACATTGTACTTGATCAATACTTGACATCAAATGACTGATGATAGATTTTTATACACAGGGCTCCCTAGGACACTTCGAACATAGGCCAACCCTACAAAATAGTGATAAGAGAAAGTTAAGGTGCAGGGAATCATGCCAAGGTGGAATGGACACACAAGGTAAAAATTGATGGAGGGCCAATTTTGACAAAGACAAAATTGATAGGTTGTTGATTCTAACCCAGAGGGAAAGTATGCTTATTAGAGGGATCAATATGATGAGGGAATGGATAACTAGGATATTGGTGTTGAAAATTGGTAGATTTAAGGTGTATTTAAGGAAATATAGATGAATCAAGGTCAATGAGACTCTGATGTGGGGAAAAAATGTCTGAAAGTATTTAAATGTACACAAGTGGACAAAGTGTGATAATGCATGACAAAGATTCAATGGAAAAGGGTCTTGTACCAAAATTAGGTGTCTACACCAAGTAACACCAAACATTATCACTTTGCTTCTATTGTTAGATATTTTATGAATAGTGAGAACCTTATTACCTTTGAGTATGATAAGTATAATTCAATAGACATTGTGTATGAACACTTACCCTTGTACATTCAAGTTAAAATCAACAATAAAGGAATTAGAAGGATCTTCATGGATAATGGTTTGGGTTTAAACATTGATAGTTATTTTTTTAAGTAAACTTGAAATTTAAAGACATGCCATTCTTAATGTTGATATGATTATTAAAGTATTTCATAATCAACTAAGAAATGCTATTGGAATAATTACATTAAACATATCGCTTGGACCATAAACCATAGCCACTAAATTTCAAGTAATATTTAATGAAGTGAGCTATAACATTTTACTTGGGAGACCATGGATCCATACCATGCATGCCATTTCTATCCACATTACATAGATGCTTAAACTTTATAAATGAGGGAGTCATCTATAAATTTCCTACTGATGATGTACCATTATGGTTTTGTAAAATGATAAAGACCAATGATAACATTATAGCACATTTAAATACACCTCAACCATCCATTATGGAACCCTCATATGTCATTCAAATATAACATTTGAATACATTGGAATGGGGTGATGGTAGTCAAACCCAATAGGATAGTGTCACTCAAACTGACAGTATGGACACACAATTATCCAAGCTTAAATTTATACTGATTGGCCCTAGGGAATATAGAGATGACATGAGCACATTTGACATCAATAATCTTTATTTTACCCCATAAAAGTATGGAACATATTCAATCTTCCATACCTATTGATACCCCATATTACAGTGATAAATGTAAAGGGCCTATGGTCAATAACTGTTGCAATACTAATAGGTCAAAAAAAATCTTATCCTATTTGATATACCTTGTAAAAATATGGATTCAGACTAAAAATATGTAAAAAAATGGGATATAAAGGCCAAGGTTTAGATAAATATGAACAAATCATCACAAAACCTATCATTTTGAGTGCTAATTTACTAACACAAGTTCTTGGATATAATGAGGATTGTAGAGTTAAAGATATACCTTTTCAAAGAATCACAAATACTTAGGAGCTCATAAGAGTGTTATTAAATACAAATATCTCCATAAGTAGTTTTAAAAATCCAAAAAGAATCAGTCAAAAGAAATAAATAATGTCATGAATAAACAACTCATATATTTAGAATTAATTGATGATGCCATTTCTTCTAGGAATATCCCTTTGGATGTATTATCTAACCATGAATCCATTCAAGAATATTTAGGAACTAATGTCGATATAATGAATACCATCACAAGAATAAATTTCCTCTTACATTGAATGAATATGCCTATTTTTGGGAATTTGATCCCTCACTTAATGAGAAAATATGAATTAGATGGTTTAGGCATGTTACCCACCACACCATATGTCGACGATAAATCAACATTGTTGAACGAAGGCACAATTGATCTTAACCTTGGTAGTAGTGAAAAACTTAAGATTATATGGTAGATGCCTCTTTTACTACTAAAGAATGAAAAATTTATACTGAAAAATTTATACTAAAATACTACAATACTTTCCCAATGTATTTGCATGGTCTTTGTTGATATGCTTGGTATTGATACATCCATTACGATTCATAATTTAGTCATCAATCATGATGTGAAGCCAGTAAAAGTAAAGGTTAGAAAGATGCATCCTAAAGTTGATTTATTGGTATAAGAATAAATATAATAGTTACGTGACATTGGTTTTATGACTTATTTATTATTTAGAATGGAATTCTTACATTATCTTAGTTTCCAAACCAAATGGATGCATCAAGATTTGCAATGACTTTAGAGACATAAATAAAGCAATGTTTGAAGGATGACTCCCATTACCTAATATTGATATGCTAGTTGATTCTAAAATGGGGTATGAGATGCTCTCCATTATGGATGGATTTTTCGATTATAATCAAATCAAGATTAAGCTTAGTGATAAACATAAAACTATATTTAAAACCCACTAAGGAACATTTTTCTATGTTTTAATGTCCTTCAATATAAAAAATGTAGGTGCCACCTACTAAAGGGATTTGGAATATATGCCATTATCACATGCACAATATTTTAATGGACTATGTTTATGACATCCCAATAAAATCTAAAAAATGTGAAAACCATCCTCATGATTTACGAAATATATTTGAAGGTTTACAAATTTACAATGTTAAACTAAATCTTAAGAAATATATATTTTGGGTAACATCAAGAAATAAATTGGATTTTATTATTTTTTGAATAGGTATATAAGTTGATCCTAAAAAAGTACAATCCAATGTTGAAATGTCTCATCCTAAAGGCCTTAATAAACTAAGATGTTTACAAGAAAAAATTCAAGTGATCAAACAATTTGTTGCTCAATTAGCCAATAAAACCCAACTATTTTCAAGATTATTGTGCAAAGACACTAAGTTTGATTTGGATGAAAAACGTGTAAAATATTTTTATGCAATCAAAGAATATATAACTAATCCTCCTAATATGATGCCACCTATTCATGACCAACCATTATTATTATATATTTATGCCATCGAGCATGCTTTGGGAAATTTATTGCACAATATGATGATGATCATAGAGAACACTCTATTTAATACATCCATTGTACATTGATTGAATATGAAAATAATTACAATTCAATGGAAAATATATGTTTAACTACTATGTTTGTGATGCAAAAACTGTTGAGCACATGCTTATACTAAGAGGGGGGGTTGGGTGAATCAATACAAGGAAATATTTTACTTTTTCAAATTGATAATCACAATAATATAAATCACACAACATCAAAAATTAAGAACACAAGATTTATGTGGAAACCTTTTTGGGAGAAAACCACAAAGAAAATGAGTGCTTGGATCTACTTTCTAAATCTAGCCAGAAATAAAATTCTTCTTACAAAATTTGTAGGCACCAACCTACTGGAGACACCAAACCCTGTCATTAAATAATTTGTAGGCACCAACCTACTAGAGACACCAATCCCCACTACTATACAATTTGTAGGCACCAACCTACTGGAGACACCATCCTCACTACAAAGCACCAACTTAGCAAGAGACATCAATTTCTTCTTTCTAACACACTGATCTCTATTGAAACAATCTTCCACCTCAGTAGCGTTGCTTCATCAACAAATGATGGAAAATTCAATTTTCTCTTCTTTTTCTCCATAAAAATCTACTTATACTTGAATGATAGAAATAATTAATTCATATGTTTTCCAATCTTCTATTTGCCTTATATAGCCTCCAAAGGCTCTTCAAAAATGAGGCATCCCATCCAAGAGGCACCTCTTCACCAAAAGATGTATTCATTGACATTTCTATTGACATTTTCGTCAACATTTCAACATTTCCATTGATAATTTTGTTGACATTTTCGTTGACAATTCCATTGATATTTTTGTTGACAATTCCATTGACTTCCATTACAATTCCATTGATATTTTCATTGATAATTCTATTGGTAATTCCATTGACATCAATTACAATTATTTTGACATTTCCATTGGCAATTCCATTGACATCAATTACAATTTATTTAACATCAATGACAATATTCCAAAATAAAACTTAGACATTACATGCTTAATAATGAGACTAAGGTAATCACCAAGATTGATCTTTGAAATATATAATATCTAAGCCATATCTCTCCAGATGAATAACTAAATGGGTTATGTTACTCTGCAGAAACAATTTTTGAATTATTTAGCACCTCAGTCTTGTACACTTGCAAATGCGGAGCTTTGTTGTTCATCTCAATTTTAGACCCTTTTACACTATCGAAAGGCTCATATCTACTATCTCTCTATGATCATTGCTTATCTCTTAGTCTGACCAATGTTATTCTGATGACCCACACACTCTATCATGCTCTGAATGCTAGAAACTTGCTTATCATCTGTATTTGCAAATTTGAGACCTATACCTACTTTCTAGATTCCCAAACACTTGTGTCTTAGTCAGAAGTCTATGTCGATGCAAGTGTCTTGTTCCAATGTAAGTGTCCAATGCTCTGAAGTCATACAATTTATAAATGAACATATCTCTATGATCAACATAAGTGCTTTAATGTAAGATATTCTCCAAAAAGATTGGTATATATGCATGATCAATCCTCATTCATTCATCACCTAACATAAACCTAACAAATTTGTACCTCTCATAAGGAAAAATACTAAAAACATTCAATCAAACATTCAATTGAGAAAAAATTCTCTATTTTCTCTTAATTCCATATCAATCATAGGGACAACATATCTATAGATATGACGTACTGAATGAACATGTAATGAGTCCTATTTGCTAAGTTACAAACTAGGTCATTGTTGTACTTGATTTTCACATATTACATCTTTGTGCAAACACAAGTCAACACATTAGGGGAGAACTACATCAATCTAAGGCCCTCTTTGGAGTAGTGGATATGTAAGAAACACTCACTGATAGAGGGGTATTTGGGGTTAGTTTGACACTACGCTCAATAACCCATTTTTTCACCATCATTATGAAGATAAAGAACTATGGTTTTTATATTGGACAAGGAATGACAACCCATGATCCAAATCTGAGCACACTCGAGTGAAGTTACATAGAACTAAGAATATCCCAGGTGGTCACATCCAGATCTAGCATAGATATAAGTGTCAACACAATTGTCTAAGGTCCATGCAAGTGTCTGAGGCCACAGAGGTTATATTTATAGAATTTGATGACTGATCTAGAATCTAGATCTAACCTATTTCCAACCTATTCTATATCAGATATGAATGCGCACAATAATCAAACTTATTACTCTTATTTTTATTTTATAGTTATATCAATCATTAGTTTTTCTTACTTTTTTTACCATATCTCAGTATTTAAATTCAAAATATTGTTTATCTGAGTTTGAAAATTAATTGGCTTGCTATAGAGATATTTTATCACACTTATGCCCTAGGCTAACTCTATCCCTTTAAATCTAGATCCTTTAATCTATATTTTAGGGTTAAACATACTCATGGAGTTTGATCTTAAATTTGTAGCTAAAATATTGGTTAAAAGGCAAGTCATAACTAACCAATAAGATGAGGCTCCTGTATTAGACCACACTCCCATAGATGACACTTTTTGAGATGAGTTTGTTATTTGTATTAGTGTAAACAATACTTGGAATATGTACTTTGACACGTATAAATGTGCTTTAGATGTCGTGTCTAACATTGTATTTATTACTCCTTAGGGATAAACTATACTATTGGCATATATATTGACCTCTTCATGTACCAATAATATAACAGAGTATGAGGCTTTGATTCTCGGACTCCTTGTTGCACATACTTTAAAGATTAAATCTATGAAAGCATATGCTACGATTGTCAAATTTTCGTAAACCAAGTAACAATTTCATATCAAATAAAAGAGGATAAACTAATTTAATATCAAAATTTAGTACTCGGTTTGATCACCTAGCTTGATGATTTTGAGATTGATAACATTCCTAGAAGAAATAACTGCCACATGGATGCTATGGCTAGTGTTTCTTCCATTGTTCCTATAGATATTATATATGAACATGCCATATTTACTATTAAATGATTACAATAACTTGCTATTGAGTTATAAAATTTATATGCTTTTGATGTATTTACAACTAAAAGTGGTACATAAAATTCAAAATGGTATGCAAATATATAAATTTTTATCAAAAGAGATAGTTACCCATTAATTTTCAAGAAATCATACAATAAAATTATAAATATATGTCATTAGATATGTTATAATTAAATTCCATTATCAATAGATCCTTTTATGGGAAATTAATTAGATGCATTGGACATGAAGAAGTTTGTTGTTGCCTTCACCAACACCCCCCATTTTCAAACTAAAAATAGGGACCCTCTTTATTTTGAACTGAATCTTGCTTTACTTGGTCTAAAGGATCTTCTTGGAGTTTTTATTGATGTGTTTACTTAATGCCCTTTCTTGGTTGGCATTTTTTTCAATAACAAAATTGTGTGCTTGTAAGAGTATGCTCCATGGTTTCTCAGTTTAAAAGTCTTCACTAAAGTAGACTAAGTGCTCTTTGTCTCCAAAATGTGCTAAATATTTTTTTCATCTTAGCTTATGGATTACAAACCTAGTCTTTGACTACAAGCAAAGTTAGGGACTGTAAACATTTTGAATGATTGGACCAACATTAATTTGGCTCTAAAACATTTTAATCATCCTTTGCCTAGATTTGAACTAGGAAAATTTCTCACTTGGAGGTATCTCTTTGATGATTGGAACTTGCATTCATTAGACCATTTGAAACAAAATATTGGGTGTCCCTTAGTTCACAAACAAGAAGAAATTGCCTTAACGATGTTTTACTGCTTGATTTTGAGATTTTAACCATTGAGCTCATGCTTATTCGTTGGTTTAGTTTGAAAGTCATATTTTAAATCTCTTAATTTCGGTGAAGTGTCCATACTCACCTACAATTCCTTTGGTCCAATATTGATTTAAATTGTGAGATAATAAGGCACAAGTGGAAAATGTTTATATTATCTTCACAACGATTTATCAGGTCAAATTGCTAAATCAATCTTGTTCTTTTGGATAACTGAGTTCAGATTGGATAATCTTTATTTAAAGAAAATATCTTATGTTGTTCATACATTGTGATCTTGGTAAAATATTTGGTTTAAAGACTCAATCATTAGAATATTTGGATCTTTAAAAATGTTTATGTTCAGGTTTTGAGTTAGCTACAGTTGAGGTCTCTTTGTAAAATGTATTTTTAATTATTTTAAATGACGGTGACCATAGACTTGAGAATGTTATTGGGCTCCTTTAATACTATAAAATCTCCATGATTTCAACTATCGATTTAAATCTTCAAGATTTGTATAGGGTCTAAACATTCGATGTTTTATTGGGCCTTAGTGAATTTCTAAGATTTATTGGCTATCTTTTAACTTTTCATTTGAAATGTTATTTTTTATGACTTTGTTTTTAGGTTCAAAGAATCCTCCTGCATGCCCCTAGATCTCTCCACGTGGCCTCCCCATGTTTGATCTCAACCTCTCAAAGTTTTGGTGGAATGAAAAATGGCATGAACCACTTGAATCTTTGAGATTGTGCCACAAGGCATGATCCTAGTGATTCAACTCGATGGGGAGGAAGTTGGAGATCTATATATCCCTCATGACCTCGAGCTTCGATGATCATCACATGGAGACCATTCCAGGATCCCAAAAGCACAAGGGATCAACAATTGGTAGGGGGGTCTATATACCTCTATGGGTCTCAAGCACCAGATGGGAGCCATGTGGTGACCATCTGGAAGCTTGAACCAATGAAGGATCCCAGAGGTAGTTAAATATATATATAACCCTCAAAATCTTGATCAACACATTGTAGAGATTGATGATGGGAAATGGTTGGTAAGCCTAAACAGAGTATCCCATCGATTGGATGGTAGACCCAAGATGATATGATTGATGGTCAAGTTTTGACACAGAGATCAATGACTTAGATGCATTTGAAAATCAAAGGCAATATGATCGATGACTAAGAGAAGGCTCAAGGAATGAAAGATAAGCCTAAGAGAGCTAAGAGATGACCATGTAACCATTAGAAGTGCTATGTGGAATAAATGCCATACGTGATGATGATGGGGCTAAGATTGATGACCCATCTAGTCTTCAAAAAGCTGTTTGGGGCCCAAAAGGACTATATGTCAAGTATGGAAAGCACAATCAAAATATAGTTGGTTTCTCACCAACTAAAAGGCCCAAAAGTGACACATTTCAAGTTATTAAAGGGGAAAATTAATCCAAGAGACTCTAAAGTTAGGCTAAGAATGGATTATGTATTAAATCAGTCCATGACTTTCATATATTTGTCAGTCTAAGGCACAACTTAGTGGCATTCCCAAGACAAATTTAAATGACAAACATCCCCCTGAATTAAATTAAATGCAGTTGGCACATGATCTTTTGTGCATATTCTTAGTGCCTTGTTGATTTTCAGAGACTTTTGGGCCATTTCAAATTGAATGCAAGATTAATCAAAGGAGGTAACATTGAAAGCAAAGATGGCTGACAGGTCTATCAAGAGCATGGTCTACACAACTTGCCAAGGCAAAGAAGTGGCTCAAACCAAAAGAAATGAGCTGCCTTAATGACTATATGCTTGAAATTATATGTTGGGGGTAAAATGATTTAACAATCATGATGACATTCAACCCCAGAAGTCAATTACAAGTTTAATTAGGCATGATCTCTCAATTGGAAAGTATGGACATGCTTTCACATCTAAAAAAACTCTTAGTGACTCTGTATGCAATCAGAAATGCATCATGTCTATAAATCAATCCTAACTCAGAGAAGATATTTCATACCATACACTTCCAATTGGGGATACATTAGATAATCGAGAACATTGCCAATATGGGGATCCACTAGACCCAATGAGGGGATCTCTTATCATAATACACAATGCTATGGAGGGTTCCAAAGCCTTCAGTCAGGCACAATCATGCAATAACCCTAACTAGGTCCTATGCTTTATATTCATTAAACTAATAACAATTAAAACAAAGTCTAATTTAGTGCTCATCAAAGCTTGTGGCACAAAGTGGGGGTAATAAACAATAAAATTAAACATGCATAGAAGACATATACTCAAATCAATATATACAAAATTTTAATGCATGGAATAGAAGTACAAATGCATATATATCTACTCTTACAAAGGAGGAACAAAGTTAGGAATACTCATCTTTGAAGATGAGCCCATCGAGCCTCAATCTCTCCCTTGGCCAAGGTGCTTCTCAAGAGGTTGTTGTGGTATGTAGGGATGACAAGGATAAATCAACTATAGGCTACATAACCTATCAATACATCCAAAAGACTTCTACACAAGACAAGATCTGTATCTCCAAAGAAAGTATGAAACTCTAAGCTTACTCCTCAAATAGAATGGTGGATAAGCATATGTGCTATAGCTCTTACTTCTTCTTATCTTCTTTATATAATGACAAAATGAACTTGTATATATAGGCAGATTTAATCTTAAGCCCTTTTAAAATTTTTGGCTGATAGGGTCAATCTAGTCGACCTAGCACAATTATGGATAATAATTCACTAGGTCATAGGCTAGGTTGGCCAAGAGCCGACCTAGACCCTAAATGAATTTTACCCAAAATTATATAGGGTCGACCCAATCAACCTAGGATAGTGAGTAGTTGAAAGGGGGTTAAGGTTAGGAAAAGGTGGACAAAAGGTAGAAAATGACTAAGGAGTGTGCAAGAGAGAAGAACAAGATTAGGGATAAGATTTTTAGGAGACAAATGTGTAGATAACATGTGGCAAAAGGGTCAATAATCTTGTAAAGCACTAATGGTTTGCCCACCCCTTTTCCAGTGTACTCTTTATGGCATGAACTCAGAGAGATTGAGAATTGATGGGTTCTTGCAAGATAAAGAGTGTTAGTAAGTGATAAAAATTTGAAAATATTATGTGTATACATATGCCCCACTTGAAGCTCATCACGTGTTACATGAGTGCAACACAAGATGGTGCTTCAGGAATAGAACATGAGAACACATAAAACTAATATTAAATAAAATGTAGTAAGGAGAAAATAAGATAAATGAAAGGACATAATTGAAAAACACATACCTTTACTTACCTTAGTGCTATAGATAAAGGAGATTGTGAGATAAGTGAAGGTGTCCAATGTGAAGAACATTAGGTGAACCCGTAGAGGTTAGTGCAAAAAATAGCCAAAAATCAATTTTTTTGAAATGTAAGAATATAGTACTGAAAAAGATTCTCTATGACATCATGGTTCCAGAATATTTTATGGTTCAAAAAATGGGTTAGTAAAAACAAAGCTATGAACAAAACAAGGAATCTGATTGCAAATATTTGAAAGGTAAGTAATTGTGAAAAGTAAGTTTAAATAGGGTGAAAGGGAAGTCATTTTGTTATTTTTGACTTGTGGGTGAGAGAAAAAGAGCTCTGAGAGACCAAATGAGAGGCAATAGAGTGAGGATGGTGAGGAGACAATAGTCGAAATGAAAGGGATGCCCAACGGCCATAATAGGTGCAATATAGGTAGGCAACTAAGAATTTCAAACTTGTTTTTGAATATTTTATGAAAATTAAGTGTTTTATATAAACTTGTAATTTAGATCAATTCTAGTAACTGAATTGAACCCGAGAAAGATGCTAAGGGTATCAGAAACCAAAAGTGAAAATGTTAAAGGGATCAGAGTAATAACTGCTAGAAGGCATTTATTACTGGGAATGAAAAGGGTTGGCAGGTAGAACCAACTAGGTCAACCCAGTCAACCTAATAGGCTGAAATTTGGTGAAATCCATACTGTTGACTTAGTAGGTGTGTGCCAACTTAGTTTGTTTTGCATGCTTCCAACTTAGTACATAACTACCAACTTAGTAGAATAATCCACTATGATGACTTAGTAAGGGAGAAAAAAGTAAAGGGTCAACTTAGTTTGTTAAGTCAACTTGATCAAAATGAGGAAAAATTGGTCAACCTAGTGTTTGATTAAGTGACTAGAATAATACATAAATGCATGAAATAGGTTGAAAGAGTGCTAGAAAGGCCCAAAATGGCTGACCGAGTACTAAAATGGCTGAGTAGGCTAAAAATAGGTCAAATAGACAAAAAATGATTAGATTAAAGTAAATTAGGCTTATTTTTGTTAAAATTTAAAAAGAATGTATTTCGATTATAAATGACATGGAGGATCTAATACATATTTTATTGTTTTATGGTTGCAGGGGTGCTCGATATTTTGGAGATTGGTGGACATGGCATGGCTCCCAGACCTCTTGGAGTGATTGATAGTTGAAGATCATTTGAGATTGGTTAGATTAGGTCTAGGAGGGATTATGGATATGTGTAGAGTTCCATTGAGTTCTGATCTTATAGTCATATTCTTGGGAGCCTAAAAATTATTTACTAACACATTTAGATGGGAGATGGATGGGGATACCATTGTCTAGGCCAATGATTAGACCATAGTGTGAGAGACCATGGAATAGTCAATCGCGATAGGTAATAGATAGATAGGAGATGGATGTAGATGTAGAAGTACTAGAGGTACCATTAACAACACCACAATAGGAGGAGTGATGACCATCTCAATCACACCATTGATGGAGACACCAACAACATGAGAGAATAGAGATGGTAGTCATCCTAGATGACCCATCAAGTGGTCCACAACAAAGTTGGGTGATAGAGGTACCACTCAAGCATATCTTGAGATGAGCATGAGTGGTGACCCTAGGATCTGCTCTTGGGTAATGACCTACATATGAGGTACTTAGACGATGCATTGATGGAGAGACCGTGCTTGATAGTCATGCAAATGGTGAGATGATAGTAGGTGACACACAAATGGGTAATAGTAGATGGTTTGAAATTTAATTTATTTGAGATAGATTATAGATAGATAGATTTTGAGATATATCTATGATATGATATCTATCTAGTTTGAATTTTATATATCCTATGGTGGAGAAGACCATATGGGGATCCTGAGAGATGGGAGCACTCCATGAGATCTTTGATGAGGCACTGATCCCATATGACATGATGACACTAGAGAATCCTATGATAGTGTCTGCCCCAAGGAGCTAGTTCAGACTAGAAGGAGAGGTTGTGAGGTGAGTACGGGCATGTAGAGAGGAGCCACAACTACCAATAGGGGTGGAAGTGGGAGAGGTAGAGGCATAATAAGCCTTGGCTCAGGAAAGAGCTCCATAAATGGCTACCATAACCCAACTAGCGTAGGTACACGTTCAACTAGCATAGGTATAGGCCTAATTGGCCAACCTATAGGGACAAGTGATAGGTTTTAGATCTTGGAGAACCACTTTACAATTTACTATTTAGAGGGAATTGTCTGAGACATCTATGGGTAACATGGCTAGGTCACGAGATAGATAGGATAGAACTCAGTTGTAGAGCTAGGATGATGTATATTATTGTACTTTGTATCAAAACACACACACACACACACACACACACACACACACATTATTTTAAAAATTGAATGTTTGATCATATGTGTTTGTATCATGGTTGTAGTTATGGATGCTTGGATATATTTCTTTCTAGCACATGTATTTAGCTGTTTGTTGTATATGCTATAAGAAATATATGAGTTGTGGTTTATTTTCTAGCATTATGTAGGACACATGCATGGTTAAAAATAAACAACAAAAAAGACTTGATAAAATATAATTAATCAAAAACAAATATATCACACAGTATTTCATGTTGAGAAATGTGTAATTACAAGAAAAAACACTAGGTATGAAGAAGTAAAGGGTGGTAAACAAGATGGATTTTTTTTTGTTTTTAAACCAAGAGAAAAATTGGCACCAAATTAAAACCAGTAGAATGACACTAAGTCAAGTTCAGAAGTATGAAAATAATGTAATAAAGTGGAAAATCATGTGAAAGAACAAATGGTATAAAAACAAATCAATTAAGTTATTCAATCATACTAAATCATGTTGAAAAGTATAAAATAAAAATAAAATTTGTAAAGATGGTCTTAAATTTATCACAGTAATTTAAGCTAAGATAAATGAAAAATTCAAGAAATGGTTGGATTCTTACATGCAATCAAAAAATAAGAACATAAAAGTGAAAAAGTAACTAAGTATAAAACATACTAAATTAAGATGGGAAGCATGTCAGTGATGTGTAAATTCATAATCAATCACATCTTATCTCATATTTGATACATGTAATTTTGTTGTGACTTGGATTATTGGAAAATTTTGTGATGAAGGCCATGTCCTATCCATGGTATTACACTACAACTCACAAAGGGAACACCAATGAGGTGGAATAAATGTGAAACTTTGGGAATAAGGAATGTTGGTAACACGAATGTGAAATTGTGTTAATTTGAGAGGAAGGCTAGGTCCTATCCATGGTATTATAATGCAACTCATAAATGGAATCCCTTGGGGAGTGATCAATGAACAAAGCAATATTTCTCAAGGGGAAATATTAGGATTGTAGAGAGTGAAAAAGGGAATATAAAAAGAATAACTTAGGCATATTATGAGAAGAACTTAGGAGACATGAGGCATATTAAGGACATCAGAAGACACTAAGTGATTAGTGACCATCAACGTACAAAGAAAACTTGTTCACTATAGACACAAAGCTGTGTAGGCAAATAAACGTGCTACTAAGATCAACTCATGAAGGTAGATTGGTAAAGAAAAAGTAAAATTGACCTACCTTCCTTTGACGTGCTCCCCATTCTTCAAGACCCCTTATAGAGCCAACATTCTAGTAGGAAGATTGGGTACTTGCGTGAGAAACTAGGTAGAACTAAAAGATTTTTTTTAATTCTCTTTTTCTAATCTACTAGCCTACCACACCCTAATGGACCTTGAATCTATCATGAGACCAACTATGGAGTTTGAGCTTTGACTATAAGAAGGATATGTGCTTTGAATCACATCTTTTAGTGTGATTAGACTTCTAAATTTTTTGAATATTTTTGCCTTTTGTATCATTGCATTTTGTTAAATGATTTGTATTTTGAATGTTTTCAAGGATTTTTAAAGATTACTCATCCATATGGACTTGGAATGACTAATCATAAGAAATAGAGTGATACACACAAATCATCTAGAGGATTAGGTTAAAAGGATTCTAAGTGACCAAAGACAAGATTGACTAGAACACTTAGGCTTAACAATGAACCAACATGTTATCTCAAGTCTCAACCATGTATATGCTTAGTTTGCGAAAATGGAATAAGGGAAATAATGGAGATCCAAAGTGTACCAGTGAAAGGAAATTATAATGAGATAATTTTTTTGCTAACTGATCACATGGTAAATAAAGAATGACTAAAGGGAACAAGGTTTGAATAACTAAGTCACAATGACAATTATCTGTGTATATATAGAGATAAGAAAGAAAAAAATCATGAAAAGAGAAGGGAGTTAATAAGAAATAAATTTTAACAAGAAAAAGAAAGCAATGATAAAAAAAGACATCCATAGGTAAGCATAAATGACATTATAAGCAATAGAAAGTGTGAAATCAAAGTCACCATGTATGATAAATAAGAATTTGACACAATGTCAAATGATATAACAAATAGATAAATATAAAATTAGAGCACATGTCCAATACAAATGAAAATGTAAGAACACATGCATGTGATCATAATTATTTATAGATTTTCCCACACACATTATTCAAAATATTTGATAAGTCTCTATGAAGTTGGACGTGAACTACAACTAATGTCTCATCTATCTTCACCAAAAACTGGGAAAATACTTCACGTCTAATCTCTTCAACTAAAAATGTAGGAATGATTTATGGATCATGCCGAGGAGGGATATCAAGCAAGGGATGCTCAAAATAATGCATGGGAGTGGAATCTATAGGAGATGAAGGGATCACTGATGGAGAAGGATCCATAGGTGAGGGACTCACAAGTGGAGAAGGATCCACAGGTGAGGGGAGGTCCATATGTGGAGGAATAAGAGATAAATAAGGGACCATAGAATGAGATGGAACCATGGGAGAAGAAGGGGGAGCCTTATTGTAGGAATGACCTATGGGAGAAATGGTAGAAGGTGTGGGAATAGTGAAAATATGATCTTTAAGGTGCTGCTGAAGGATGCAACAAACACCATCATTGATAGCATGAATATTCTTGTTCTTAAGTAAGATACAAGTACCTGTAGAAGGTTGGGATGGATTGAATTGATGCATAAGGAAATCTTGACATTCTGCTTAGTCAATGGATTCTTCCAAAGTATATGGAGAGAGAGTGTAGACCCGATATTGCAACTTGAGAAAAGGAGTAGTGGTAGGTGTGGATTTATTAGGCTCATGAAAGACATCTTGGAATATCCCCAAGCTATGATTTATAGACATGGATATACTTGGATCTAACTTGATATACCCTTTGTTAATCAAATCTTGGATATAATTCTTTAGTCTCATCCAATAGTTTGTAGAATGACCTTCAATTTTATGATAATCATAATATTCATTAGGTCTATAACACTCAATTATTGGGACATTTGGATCAAATCATTTAGTGTTTGGAAATATGACTAATTTTGTAGTGACCAATTTTCAAAAGAATAAATCATAAGGTTCCCCTAAAGGTGTGATTTTTTATTAATAGGCACAATAATGTTGTTGATAGGTTAGGAGTTTTTGATTATCATTGACCATGTTATGTTCATATTTATTGGACAATGTTTTCCACATTTTAACAAAATCTTGGGCAATTTCATTTTCAAGCTGCTTACAATTGATAAAATGGGCCAAGGTATTCTCAATAAGATCAGTAGTTTAAAACTCTTAGACTAGAGCATTTACTAAATCTTCTAAACTAGTAATAGAATGAGTTTTAATTTAGTTGTACCAATCTAAAACATAAGCTATGAGGGTTTTGGATAATATCTTGGTAGCAACAAAGGTATTTAATTTAACCTAGTATTTATAGAGATTTCCAAATGTTTTTAGATGAAGAGTAGGATTAGTTGACCCATTATAAGAAATGGTAGGGGTGATACCTCCTATATCGATATTAGTAATTTGAGATGTAAGAGGCTCACCTTAGAGATGCTTAATTGTCTTATTGATAAGAGGAGGTTGAGGGATAAGATTACCATGGGCATCTCAAAGAGGAGGTGGGGGAACATTTTGATTATGCATGCCCCATAGCATCTATTGAGGATGGGTTTGAAGATGGATAAGGTGGTTTTGCATTCACAACATTTGATTTGTATTATGAGATTGAAAGGTATTCATTTGATTAAGTGTTTGCAATAAGAGTTGATGGGTTTGAGTTGCATTGTTGACATTGTTTGAAGCATTAGAATTAGAATTAGTGGCTTGGGTACCACTATTGGTGTTGGTAGGAGCTTGAGAAGATTTGTTAGAATATGAGGCACTAGTGGTAAATTTTACTTGTGTGGCAAAAGATGGACTAGTGAAGGAATGAGAAGAGGAAGCACTATAAGCATGATGACCATGGATAGCAAATGATACACTAGTGGAAGAGTTAAGGAGAGTAGGTCTTGGGAGAGGCCCACTAGATGTAGAACCTGTCATGTTAGTGGAGATACTGGTCATGGAGGTAGAAGAAGTTAAAGAAGATGTCATGGTATGAAAAGGGGTCAAAATAGAGGGAAGAAGCTGAGAATCAAAGAAACTAGTATCCCCAAATCCATGTGAGAATGTGGAAGAAGGTGAATAAGGCTCTTCAACTTGACCACTAATCATGAGATGGTAAATGGTAGAAGGATCATTTCCTCAATGTTGAGGAAATTCATAGATAAAGAAGAGCATTTCAGGGGTATATTCTAATTTGGGTTGATTTTCAAGTGAGAAGAGAGGATTACGCAACAAAGAGAAATGAGGAGGGTCCCATAGTTCATTGATATGAACATTACTCTCATCCAAGAGAGGAGCCTTAATCATCTTATGGGAGACCCTATGAGGGTTGGTAAGACTCATCATATCTATTGAATTCAACTCAATGTTGTTTTCAAATAGGAAGTTCATGATGAAAGAAAAGAACTAGATAAGGCAAAAGTGATGCAAAAGCAAAGAAATAGGAAGAGGTAGATAACAATACATAGTCAATTGGGTTGACCTAGTGCAAAAAATAAGGTCTAAAAATTGAGAAAATAGGAATATAGAGTTGACCTAGTTTTATAACTTGGGCAACAAACAAGCAGAAAAAGATATAGAGTCAACAGAGTTGACCTTGTTTTGTATCTTAGGAAGCAGCAAAGAGTACTGTGTCAATAGGGTCAGCCTAGTATTGCAAGTAGGGAATATAGATAGTCTGCAAGAGACTGTGTTGAGAAAAATGATTGTGTACTGAAACAAAAAAAATTGTAAGTAATTTTTAAAGTAATAAATAGAAGGAAACACAATAAATTGGGTCAATGAGGTTGATCCAATTGAGGCACATAACACAAAACCTTACACCAACACTAGTTAATGCAAGTTTTGTAATACAACATACAATTGAACAAAGAGCAAGCAGTCAACTTGGAAAGTAAATGCCAACTATGTAGTCATTCTGAATGTTGTTAGATTATTAGAATATGATTTTAGTTGTGATAGGGAGTTGGCTATAAACAAGGAACTAGAAAGTAAATTATGGATGGTTTTAGGATGTTTAGGTTAAAAGGGATCTATGTTGATAATGGTACTGGCTTGGTCTTGGGGCCTAACCCCTCAATTCACACACCACAATGATAAGGGTGTCGGGTGCTTAGCTAATATATACCATTAACCACATGTTTATACTTGGCCAAAAAACCAAGTCAGCTTCCCCCTTGGTGATAAAATCCAAGCAGGTAGGCCTTGGGTAGACAAATGTTTAAATGTGTTTTAAGATTATGCGATTTGATAGTGTGTGCATAAAAGATAAAAATAGTGTAACTAAATGGTATATTAATAAACCACCTAATTAAACTATGTGATTTATTCTAAGCATGCAAGCAACAAAAAGTGAAAGTGTGAGCTATACTAGCATATAAGTGTTAATTTCAACTTTGAAATATAGTATAGTGTTGATTTAGATGATAGTGTATGCAAAGATTACAAAATAGAGTTAACAGTGTCGCTACTGTACTGCTGAAACAAGGGTTTGAAAAAGAACTACATCGATAGTGTCGATTTAGTTTTGCAGATAGAAGACATAATAAAGAACTAGGTCGACAGAGTGGACTTAGTTTTCTATATAGGGGCAGTTTTAAAGACTGCAAACTATGAAAAATAGAACTATAATGAATTAAAAAATGATAGAGAAAGAGAGAAAGGAACCTTGGTGGGTTGGAGGATGCAGAGGAAAGTGAGATTGCTATTGAAGTGACTTAATTTATACTTGTAAATTTTGCCAACTATGTTGACTGGATTGACCTAGTTCTGTTGTTCCCTATTTATTGAAACTTGTAAAGTATAGTATACCAGCAATGTCAACTTAGTATATTTTTTGGAAGTCTAAAAATGAACTATGTCGACAGGGTCAACCTAGTACTTTGTTTGGAAGTCTAAAAAATGTATTGTGTTGATAGAGTCAACCTAGTAGCCTATACTTGATGAAAAACCTGCACAAATAGAACAAAATTATATTGATGCAACTATGTATTAAACATATGCACAAAAGTTAGAACTATATTTACAATGTCGATCTAGTATCACAAATAATAATAATAATAATAATAATAATAATAATAATAATAATAATAATATGATAGAATAATGAAAAATGTGAAATAAAACTTTCAAGGTTTAGATTCACATCACGTTTACCAGAATTATGCAATCAAAAATGCATCATGTTTATAAAGTAATCCTAACTTGGAGAAGATAGATCATACCATACACTTTTGATTGGGGATACATTAGATAATCTAGAACATGACCAATATGGGGATCCTTTAGACCCAATGAGGGGATATATTATCACAATACACAATGCTAGGGAGGGTTCTAAAGTCTTCAATCAAGCACAATCATGTAATAACCCTAACTAGATCCTATGTTTTATATTCACTAAACTAATAAAAAGTAAAACAAAGTCTAATCTAGTGCTCATCAAAGCTTGTGGCACAAAGAGGAGGTAATAAACAACAAAAGTATACATGGATAGAAGACATGTACTCACATCAATGCATACACAATCTTAATACATGGAAGAGAAGTGCAAATGCATATCTATCTACTCTTACAAAGGAGGAACAAAGTTAGAAATACTTATATTTGAAGACAAACCCGTCGAGCCTCAATCTCTCCCTTGGCCAAGGTGCTTCACAGGAGGTTTTTGTGGTATGTAAGGATGACAAGGATAAATCATCTCTAGGATACATAACCTATCAATGCATCCAAAAGACTTATCCACAAGATAAGATATGTATCTCCAAAGAAACTATGAAACCCTAAGCTTTTTCCTTAAGTAGAATGGTGGATAAGTAGATGCACAATATTTCTCACTTCTTCTCTTCTTTAAATAATGGTGAAATGAACTTGTATATATATGTATATTTAACCCTAAGCCCTTCCAAAAGTTTTAGCCGGCAGGGTCGACCTAACATAGTTATGGACATGAATTCACTAGGTCACAAGCTAGGTCGGACAAGAGCCAACCTAGACCCTAAATAAATTTTACCCAAAACTGTACAAGGTCGACCTAGTCGACATAATACAATGAATAGTTGAAAGGGGGTTAAGGTTAGGAAAAGATGGACAAAAGATAGAAAATGATTGAGGAGTGTGCACGAGAGAAGAACAAGCTTAGGGATAAGGTTTGTAGGAGAAAACTGTGTAGATAACAAGTGGCAAAAGGGACAAAAATCCTACAAAGCACCAATGGTCTACCCACCCCTTTCATGATGCACCCCTTAAGCCATGCACTCAGAGAGATTGAAACTTGACGGGTTCCTGCAAGATAAAGAACATTAGTAAGTGATAAAAGTTTGAAAATATTATGTGTATACACACTCTTCCTATGAGAATTGAATATTCTTGTAATCTTCCCAGTAAAAGGTGAAAATTTGAATTGAGGTATCCTTTGGATAGGGTCTATATAATATCAACTTCTACATGGTGATTGTGTCAGCATTTTCATGTAATGAAACTCTGTCAAAATTGTAATAAAATCCTATTACTTATTTTGACCTTATCTTCTGCTCATCGAATGTGTTCCATTATTTCTAGTTTTAAGTCTATGCTCATGTACGAGAAATGATGTTATGCTTACTTAAAAAATGAATATGGAAATTAGATTGTGTTCATGTTAGTTTAGTTCCTTGTAGTCCTTTTCAATCTACTTCTAAACTTGTATGCTTTATGTGCTTTTAGTTATAAAGTGTCTCAAAAGCTTTGTGTGTTGTTGCTACAAGTCTTCTAGGCGTTCGTATTTAGTGAAGAGTCTGTAAGTTGAATACTCATGCTTATGTCCTTAGAAGTTTGCCCATTGTATGGACTAACATTTTTTTAATAGCTGAACCAAGTCCATAGTGGTATAACTATGACTTGATAGAATTCAATTCTCAAACATTTGGCATTCTCTTGACTAAGAATCTCTCTTTTCTGCTCTTCCTTTATCTCCCTTTTATGTTTGTTCTACAACTTGACACGTCTTTCCTTTATTTTATAGAAGTGATAAATCTTAACACAAACAACTTTAGCAACAAATACCCAATCAATAGACTAACCATTGTAAAGCAACTAGTATTGAGATTCTGGTGGTAGCACTGCATCTCTTGGAAGTTATTATATGCAAGTTATAGTATGGAGCCACATGCCCATAGTTATGCCCTGGATTGATCACCAGTCAATCCTAAAATGGAGGGCAAAAGTCTTTCAAGTGTTCTCCATTTTTCTCTCTGAAACTCTCAATACCATGAGTGCTTTTGGAGCACAGGACAATGGGAGAAAATAATAATTGGTGATAAAAAGAGGGCTTTCATGGATTACAATTTAGTCCTTGATTGAGCATAAGAATAATTATAAATTGCTGAACATTGTTAAGAATTGGATAGTAATTGTTGTATGCATTTGCGATTCAGTGAAATTTGGTTTGCTTGCTTCTAATTTTACTTTTCCATCTTGTTCTAAGCTTAAACACATGCATCAATTGACCCAAGAAGAGTAGTTGTGACTGAATTATGCATTGTAAACCAAGATGGATCCTAGTTTTCACATGACGTAATCCCAATCTATCAGTGGGAGATTGATTATCTCACCATTATAAATCTATAGAAGAGCTTGAACTACTAGAGGTAGACCTAATCCTTTAGTTACTCCTATTAGCTCTGTTGACATGTTTTTTGACATGACAATGCTAACATTGGGTTTTAGGGATGGTGAAGCCCATTAAGCTTCACTTGAAGGGAGTCCCACATAGGTGAGCTCCCACAGATCTATATCTATCGAGTCCCAACACACTGATCTTCACTTAGTTATGCGTTGTGATGGCTACAAACAAGGGCCTACTGGTGTGAATTTTAAAACTAATTTTTAACAGTGTTATGATCCTTGAATAAACTAGATGGTAATTATGGCTACATGTTGTATTCAATTAGATTTTAAACAGAAATTGAAAACAAGAAAGTATACGTATTCATTTTCTCAAATTAAAGTTTGGGTTTTAGAAAAAAATAATTAAAAATAATAATTTTAGCTATTATTCCCTTACATTAAATCATTCAACAATGTGACAACTTAATGGTAATGAAACAAAGCAAGCAATCGAGATAAATGAGTAAAAATGGATTGTTATCGAATAAATCCTAGTTTAACATATTCAATAAATAAATATAAAAGAAAAGGGTGAAAGAAATTAACACTTTTATAATGAAGACAAATTTAGATTTTTTGATCATGTGATTACAAAAAAAATCAATCTCTTGCTTGACCAACATGTGCACAATCATAAACAGAGCCAATGCATACGACAAATAAAATTTGACAATGAAAAAAGAGCCCACAACCACCATTTGAATGCATAGAGTGAAAACAATAATTCCAAATCCTTCTATTTATCAATATGTTTTTGTTAATAATCACATTATACATTCACCATGATTAATCCACCAAAAATTCTATAGCATAATGGTAGGGTTACAAAAGAGGGAGACGTAATAAATTACAAAGGCAAAAAAAATGGTTGATTGACTTTGAGCATTTTGGAGCAACAAAAAGCCAACCATTACAATGGGTAGGGATTGGCTTATTTATAGACTTTACGTGAATTCATTTTCTCCCCAAATGCTCATTCACTTTTCCATTCCCACTACTTTTCCTTTTTGCTCCATTTTACCTTGTAAAAAGATAAAAAACAAGTTACTTTTGGAAATTAAAATCTCCCCAAAGAACTTATAAACTTTAAACTTTAAAATATCATTGCACGAAAGGAATTTCAAGAAACTAGAGGTACTGAGACATCTATGTCAAAGTCATATTTCTAAAGACACTGATGATTCTAAAAATGAGTTTACAGGGTGAAAGTTATGGCTAAAAAACCATCAAGGGGTCTAAAAGAGCACTTAGTGGACCCATCTGGGTTGGGAAAATGCAAAATTTAGTTGTAATAAACTTTTAACTTGAGTTAAACTAGGAAAAATTAGGGTGACCAAAATGTCTGCGAGAGAAAGAGCTTTCTAAGGGTGCAAATAGTTTCTAAAATGGACCGACAAGGCAAAAGTTATGTTTCTCGGAGTGATAAAAAGTCTAGACAAGTGGATAGGAAAGAACATGTTCTTGAATTCTAATGTTGCATTGAGATGTACATTTTGCAATTTTGTAAAACCCTGATGTGAATCAGGTTATCAACCCCCAATTAGTACTAAGGGGATTGAAAAGCACATCAGGCCCTCCCGAGCCTTTGATAGGTGAAAATGGGTCTATTTAGAGTCCCCAAGGATTTTTATAAATACACCTATCAATTTATTAGTAAAAATTAGTAAAAATGAATATTAATTAATTATGTTTACAAAGTTCGTTTAATTAATTAAATTTATTTAATTCTATTTTTAGATAACTTAATTAACTATAATTAAATTTCACAGAACTAAATTAAATAAGATTAATCAATAATTGATTAAACTTAAAAAAAAACCTATTAAGAAATTAAAAGAAAAAAAACTGTCACTAACCTATATGCCTACGTGGGGCTCTATTTGAAACAGTTCGAAGACTTAATTGGTCTTTCCATTACCGAAATGTATTAGATTTAGTCGTTTTAAAACGTCCTGATTAAAACTCCAAAGCTCACTGCTTATTGCCCTGAATGAGCTTGATCATAATCGAAATGCCCAGATTACATCGCATGAGACCTAAATGAAGCAAAGAAGTCAAAAAATAACTAGAACAAGATCAAGACCCCAAAGATCAAAATAAATGAAAATGATAAGATAAGTACAGGGGAATGAAAATTGATGCCAAATAGACTTAATCAGAGAAAATGATGATTTTTCACATTGAGATGAAGAGATTTTATAAGTTCAATAAGTAGGGTCAGAGTCATTTCCAGACAAAGTGAAAAATACGAAACTTGCTTGCGTGAATTTGGTTGTCGAGATAGAGTGGATTTTGGAGGTTGAAATGACAGAGAAATCAAAGTGATCTCCCAAAGCGAGCCAAGAGGCCAGAATGAACCAGCAAGCGACATTGCCAAGATCTTACAAGTGGAATAAGTGCCCTGAAAATGCATTTCCATGCAAAGTGTAAAACATGAAACTTATTTGCACGAGTGTGGTCGACAGGATGGGATCAATTTTGGTAGTTGAAATCACATAGAAACTGAAACAAGCCCCTAAAGTGGACTGAGAAGCCCAGGGAAACTAGAAAGTAACACTTTGAAGAATCGACAAGTAGGATAAGTGCATTGAAAATGCATTTCCATGTAATGAGTAAAATATGAAACTTATCCATATAAGCCCGATTAATAGTATTGAGTAGGTTCCGTAAGTTGAAATGACACAAAAATTGAAATGATCCCCCAAAGCCGTTGCAGGGTACTAAGAGAGCAAACAAGCAAGTCGACCAAGCAAACATAAGTGTAACAAGACTCTGTTTCGAGGCCAAGTGCTTTATATGAAAATTTACCGATTAGAATTGGTCATTACAATGAAGTAGGTTTTGAGGCCCAAAATGGCATGGAAATTGAGGTGACCCTTAGAGCAAAGTAAGAGAGCTAAGAGAGCCAAAATTCAAAAGCAAATTGAGAGGTCAAGACTCCACTTTCACACTAAGTGTTATATATGATGTTTTCTCGCACAAACATGGTCTTTCCAATGGAAATGGTTTTGAGCCCTAGTTTGGCATGCAAATTGAGACAAAACACCAAGGCAACTTAAGAGTGCTAAGACCAACGAGTCATGAGCACAAGTGGGAGTGGATACAAAAGCAAAAAAGAGGTTCCCCAATTTTTGAGAGAATTAGGGTGTGTTGTGTAAGTAAAACTAGGCTCAACCTCTCAAACTTCTTAAAATCAACACAAATCCATGGCTTTACCTATGGCCTGGTTTGTTGGGTTTGCTATAAATGTACCTAGGGTTGTCCATGACTTACTTAGGAACCCATAAAGATATCTACCAAGATTCACTCCTAATGTAGGAAGGACCGCAAAGGAGCACATAACGTCATACAAAAATACTCTAAGAGTTCTCAATGTTGAGCATGAAGATGTGGCTTGTAGACTATTCCCCTTCACGCATATGGATGCAACATATTATTGGTTTCTAAACCTTCCTGATGACACCATTATAAGTTGGGACCAATTTAGTAATACTTTCTTGGCCTAATTTAGATAAGTTATAGATCCAAACATCCTATATTAACAATTTACATGCATTAAATGAGAGCCAAATGAGCCCATTAGAAATTTCAATGCTTGTGTTAAAATTAGCTATAAGATCTAATGAATCTAGTAGAAAGCATAAATAAGAGATAAAATAGTAATAGTAATAAACAATAACTGTATATCTAAGACAATAATAGAAATGAATAAATAACTGATACAGGGATCCATTTCAAAGTGTTTTCTTTCTATGTGGATGTTAGAGGAATCCACATCAACTTGTGTGGATGTATGAGGAATCTGCATTGAACTAGTTTTTCCTAGGTTGGACAAGAATGCCACCTCTCTAGTGTCCTCTTCCCAATGTTGTTGTCTAGGCCTAAATCTAGTTCCATAATCTTGATTCTGGTCACCAAACCTCTTTGCACAACAAGTGTCAAAACCTGATTCCTCTCGAAAGCACCATTTCCAGCTAAGTCTTTATTTTCATCCTTACACTTTTTTATTTTTAGTAAGATTATAGAATATAGTAATTCAAAATTAGCATAAATAAGAGATAAAATAGTAATAGTAATAAACAATAATTGTATATCTAAGACAATAATAGAAATGAATAAATACAATACACTCTAATAGTAAAAAAAAATAACTTTATATCTAAGACAATAATAGAAATGAATAAATAACTCAAATATGATAAATTACTCTAATAACTAAATATTAATCTGATATAGAATACACAAATAACCATTGCTTATATAGAGCAAGGCATGCATGATAAAGATAAGATAACTCACACAATACGTATAGTTCAACTGATATCTGACTACAACAATAGTGGAGTGCAACTCCATACTAACAATAAAGGTGTCCAACTTCTGTAAATGATTAACACAAATTGACTACTAGTTAAATAATCTTATCCTATCTTACCCTGAATAATGGAGTGGAACTCTATTGTAACAAGATAGGTGTCCAAGTTGACTACTACCTAAGCAAACTTATCCTATCTAGTTTAAATTATTAATAAACATAATAAACTAATTACAATAAGTAATTAGTGCACCAATATAAATAATAAATACAAGTAAATGCAATAAAGCAGATAAATGCACCAACACCCCCCATAAGCGAAGCTTAGGTAGGGCTATGTAGATAAGAGTCTCGATAATGTGCAACCATATTAGGTACTCTGTACAAATCGATGAGGAAAGGAAAAAATCCAAAAGAAAAAAAATCCTCATCAAAATGAAGGTCTAGGAGACCCCCCTGAAGAACTGATATCCTTTGAAGATCTGATGTCTCGCACCCCCAAAAAATATCACAAGTGAAGATACTTGATCTCAGTGAAAGGTTTGGTGAAAATATCTACAATCTACTCCTTTGTAAAACAATATTGAAGATCAATGATCTCTGCCTGAATTAGCTCCCTGATAAAGTGCATATGGATCTCTATGTGTTTGGTTCTCTGATGATGAACTGGATTCTTTGAGATCTAGATAGTGCTCTGGTTATCATAGTATATGACTGATGGCTTCTGAAATAGAAAATCAAGCTCAGTGAGAATATTCTTTAGCCAAATAGCCTTAGTAGTGGCATTAATAGTGCCACAATACTCAGCTTCTATAGATGAAAGAGCAATAGCATTTTACTTCTTGCTCTGCCAACAAATGGGGCCATATCCAAATTGAAAGCTATAACTAGAAGTAGACTTACGATCATCATAATCACTAGCCCAATTAAAATCTATGTATCCCACCAAGTCTGAACCTGTACTTGTTATAGAGTGAATCCTATATCTGATAGTGCCCTGAATGTAGCTCAAAATGCACTTGGTGGCTCTCCAATGAAGCTCATGTGGTGTTTGCATGAAGTATGAAACCATGCCAACTGTATATGAAATGTTGAGCCATGTATGAGTCAGATAGATGAGGTTGCCTATAAGCTGGTGATACAATGTGGCATCAACCAAGAGAGTGGAATAATGAACCTCAAGTCTAACTCTAGATAAGAAAGGAGTTAATGCAGGCCTATAATCAACCATGTGAAATTGAGCTAAGAAGTCCATGGCATACTTGGGATGTGAAAGTGTAATCCCAGAAAAAAACTGTGCTATTTGAATCCCAAAAAAATAGTGCAATAGGCCCATGTCTATCATAAAAAATTTGTCATGAAGTGCAATCGTAACACTACTGATGATGGATGCTGTGCTCCTTGTAATAATGAGATCATCAACATAGAGAACTAAGTACAATAGTGAATCCTCTTATCGTAGAATGTAGACATTTGAATCTGAGTGACATCTTGAGAACCCAATTGAGAGAAGAAATGTGTCCATCTTGGAATAATAAGCCCTGGATGCTTTTTTTGACCATAGAGAGACTTTTGCAAGCATCACACTAATGAAGAAACCTAAATGAACCCCTGTGGCTGCTCCATATATATCTCTTCATGAAGATCCCCGTGAAAAAATGTACTCTTCACATCCATCTGATGTACAACCCAGCGATGAACTGACCAATAACTAGTATCAAGCGAATGGAATTCATATTAACAATAAGCACAAAGGTTTCTATATAGTTAATGCCTTCCACTTAGGAAAAACCTTTGGCCACTAAGCATGATTTATACTTATCAATATTTCCATCCGCTACAAACCTAGTTAGATATATCCACCTACATTGTACTAATTTTCTTCTCTTAGAAAGAGGAACAAGATCCCAAGTGTTGTTCCTAATCAATGAGTCATACTCTTCTTCCATTGTTGAATCCCACTCAATTGTCCTTGTGGCTTCTTGAAAAGATTGTGGATCAAAAGCTGTGGTAATGTAGGAATGTGGAAGATCATATTGTGACTGTGTTCTCCTTTTATCTGATGGATCCCTAACAAGAGGGTCTACATCTGCCAAAGTCTATCTATCCCACAAAGGCATCATTTAACGAGGATCTAGAAGAGGAACATGACTTGCTAAACCCTACTGAGGAGGTATTACCTCATCATTTCTATGAGTAGAAGAAGTAGGAGTATCATCATCACTGCTATCTAATTCTTCTAAGGAAAAATAATGAGAAATGTTAGAAGACAAGTCTGAAGTAATTTCTTCAAAGTAAACACTTTCGCTATTTTAAGCTCATGTAAATCTGGATCAATGAGTTGATATCCCTTAACACCATCAGGGTGTCCCACAAATATGCAAGTTTGGCTTTGTTGTTCTAAATCGCGTCACTTGTTTGAAGGTATGTGAGCCTATGTTGGACTACTGAAGACATTGAAATGATGCACATTTGGCTTCCTATTGCACCAAGCTTCAAGAGGTGTTATCCCCTTTAAAGCTTTATGAAGAACTCTATTATGTATATATGCAACATAAATAATCACTTCTGCCTAGTACTCAGGTACTAATGATTTTGCATGAACCATACAACTTGATATCTCTTTTAAGAATCTGTTCTTCTTCTCTGCTACACCATTCTGCTGAGTTATGTATACAACTGAATGCTAAAGATCAATTTTTTCAAGAGCATATAATTGTTCAAACTTGTTGTTCACATATTCCCTCTCATTATCTATCCTAAGAATCTTGACATACTTACCAGATTATTTATCTGCTAGAGCTTTGAACTCTAGAAATCTATCAAACACTTCACTCTTGAGTTTTAGAAAATAAACCCAAGTATATCTGGAATAGTCATCAATAAATGTGAGAACATAGTAGGTTTTACTAAAAGATAAAGTAGGTAATGGACCCACTAAATCACTATGAACAAGTTCGAGGACTTGTGTAGCCCTCCGAGCCTTCCCTTTATCAAACTTATCCTTTGGATATTTGCCTAAGGCACAACCATGACATACACCCCCTAAAAACTTGATCTGTGGAAGTCCTGTAACCATCTCCTACCAACTAAGCTATTGTAAATAGTGGTAGTTTAGATGACCAAACTGCTCATGCCATAACTTGCTCACTGAATCATTGTGTGAAAGCAAATCTATAGAGGAAGACTGAGGCACAAAGTGGGATAATGAATAAAGTTGAGTATTATTATTGACTTTTCCCACTACAACTAAGGCATTATCCTCCAATTTTATGATTGATACAGAATCAAGTGTGAACTCAACTTTCCTACCAATATCAAAGTGAGTGATTTGGTAGACAGAGAGAAGGTTAGTTGATAATTCTAGCACATAGAGGACATCCTCAAATACACCATTATCAACATCAACTGTACCTTTTCTTATAACATCTACATTATAATCATCACCTATGAGAATATGAGGCAAAGAACTTGGTTCTAATCCAAAAAATTGTTCTTGATTAGAACCCATATGGTGCGAAGCACCTGAGTCAATTACCCATGACTTGGGAGAATTTCCCAGTGTAACTAGTGTCGTAGCTTTCCCTTTACCTAAATTTGAAGGAGTGGAAGAATCCTTTAATTGATTGATGTTTTTATTTTTGAGAAGACCCTTAAGTTCATTAATCTCTTTCTTCCAACAATTTTGTTCACTATGAAACTCCTTTTTGAAATAAGGGCAAGAAGTGTCAGTCATTTTTTGTGAATCCCCTTTCTTATTAGTGGATTTATAATCTCCTTGTGAGGAAGATAATTGCCCTTTATTCTTATCTTTCTGTGACTTATTATGATTATTCTACTTCTTTTTACTTGAACCTATATTTGCTGTTGATGTTGGAACTTGCTTATGCTGAGGTTAACTTGCAATTAGAGCTTGAGATTTGGATGACTTGATTAGACCCATAACTATTAACTTTTCTTCTTCAACCATTAAAATCTCAGAGAATACCTCAAAGATGGGCATTTAATATGATGTGCCTAATGTGAGCCTATGTGTTGAGGTGTGGAGCTTAAAGCTTCACCAAATGAGCAAATGCAAAGTTGCTGTATTTACACAGTCGCCGATGTCGGTCATGGATCGACTGAAGGCTGCCGATGTCAGTTATGGATCGGCCGACGTCGGTCATAAGTAGGCAGATAGGGACCGACGTCGGTCACCTGTGCGTTCCAGAAGTCTATTTTCATGGGATGAATAGATTGTTTGCATGCTAAATTTAACTGTTAGTGTTGAGTCCACGTTTCTATTTTTGGCAGGACTGATTTGATTGATTAGGAGGTGTAGCTAACGGTGGAGAATGCATAGCTCATGATCTCTAATTCTATATAATAGGGATAGATCTTCATAGCTTGTGTATGAGAAAAATGGTGAATCAATTCGAGTAGCTGAATTGTGTTTGTAATTGTGAGAGAGAACTCTTGAGGGAAAGAGATTTGTACATCTGAGAGGTGTGGAAGAAAGAGAGATTTCTTCAATTGTATTTTCTTCTAGAAGAGTTTAATACAAATTTTCATTGTTTCTTGTATCTCTTATTCTTTGCTAATTCTGATTTCTAGTTACTTATTATTCTGGTTTAATTATGTGTTTAGTTGCTTGCACAAAAGTAATCAATTGTATCTGTAAGATCCTAACAAGTGGTATCAGAGCGAGGTTGCAGGTTATCAAAGCTTGGATTCACTAACAGGTGGTTTCAGATCTGTTTAGTGTGTGTTGATTACAAGTCACTCACAGGGGTTTTTGTTTGAGTGAGAGTATAGCAATGGTAGAAGAAAGTAAACTAAGAATGGAGAAGTTTAATGACAAGAATTATCAATTATGGAGGATACAGATAGAAGATTATCTGTATCAAAAAGATCTGTACTTACCGTTGGGTGGGGTTTTAAGCAAGCCCACAGATATGCAAGATAAAGAATATAATGTTCTTGATAGAAAGGCTCTAGGATCAATAAGGTTGAGCCTGGCATCTTCTGTGATTTCCAACTTGTCACAGGCAAAGACAACGGTAGAGTTAATGGATACTTTGGCAAATTTATATGAAAAGCCCTCAGCGTTGAATAAGGTATATCTTATGAAGCAATTATTTAATTTGTAAATACAGGAAGGTGGACCTATATCTAGTCATCTAAATGATTTCCATGCAATAGTAAATCAGTTAAATTTGGTCAAAATAGTTTTTGATGATGAAATTAAGGCTCTCTTAATTTTATGCTCTTTACCTGAAAGTTGGCATAGCTTGGTAATGGCAGTTAGTAATACTGCATCTACTACAAATATCTTGAAAGTAGATGATGTTGTTAGTGTAATCTTGAATGAAAAAATTTACAGAAAAAGCACATAGGAAACATCAGGTAATGCTTTAAGTATTGAAAGCAGAGAAAGACAAAAAGAGAAGCGTAAACAAGGGAGATCAAGGTCTAAGTCAAAGATGAGAGGTAGATCCAAATCTAGAAATAGAAAAAAAATAACCTGCTAGAATTGTGAAAAGATAGGGCATGTAAAGAAAGATTGCTGGTTGCCAGTTAAAGAAAAAAATCAGCATGAAGGTAAAAAAGAAGCAAAAGTTGTAGGTATTATTGCATAAGATGCTTTTACACTTTTTTTAGATAATAAAATAGAATCCTGGGTTGTAAATTCTGGTGCCTCTTTCCATGCAACCCCAAATAGAGAATTTTTCAATGATTATGTCCACAGAGATTTTGGAAAAGTCTATTTAGGGGATGATGAGCCTTGTAAAATTGTTGGCAAAGGAAAAGTGCAGCTAAAATTGCAGAATGACAACACATGGGTGTTGAAGGATGTCATGCATGTACCCATCCTGAAGAAAAATCTGATTTTTGCAGGAAAGTTGGGGGATGAGGGTTGCACAATAACTCTCAAAGCTGAATCTTGGAAGGTTTCCAAGGGTGCACTTGTATTAGCCAGAGGTAATAGAGTAGGTACTCTCTATTTATGTAATTGTATTACTGATTATTCTCATTATGTATTATCTACTTCAAATGTAGATGCAATGTTGTGGCACTGTAGGCTTGGCCACATGAGTGAGAAGGGAATGACTGTTCTTAAGTCAAAAGGTAAGCTTTCAGATTTGAAAAGCATAGATTTAGATTTCTATGAGCATTGTATTTTTGGGAAACAAAAGAGAGTGAGATTTCTCAAAACTGGGTCAACAAAGAAGAAGCACAAGTTGGAGCTTGTTCACACAGACGTGTGGGGACCAGCTCAGGTAGCTTCTATTGGAGGATCACAGTATTATGTTTCTTTCATTGACGATGCTACAAAAAAGGTATGGATTTATTGCATAAGAAAAAAATATGATGTTTTTGATACATTTAAGAAATGAAAAGCTTTGGTTGAGAATGAAACAAGTTTGAGATTGAAGTGCCTTAAATCTGACAATGGTGGTGAGTACTGCAACAATAAATTCAAAAGTTACTGTTTTATGAGTGGAATACGCAGGGAAAAGATGGTTCCAAGGACACCTTAGCAAAATGGAGTTGCTGAAAGGATGAATAGAACAATATTAGAGCGTGCACGGAGTATGAGGTTGCATGTTGGTTTACCCTTACAGTTCTGGGTAGAAGCTATAGATACTACAGTTTACCTGATTAATAGAGGACCCTCTACTGCTCTAGATGGTGGAATTTCAGAAGAGGCATGAACAGGTAAAAATGTAGATCTTTCATTTCTCAGAGTTTTTGGTTCTGAAGCTTTTGTTCACGTTGATAAAGAAAATAGAAAGAAGCTAGATGCTAAATCTATGAGGTGCATTTTTATTGGTTATGGCTCTGGAGATTTCAGATTCTGGTTGTGAAATCTAGGAACTAACAAAATAATTAGAAGTCGTGATGTTGTTTTCAATGAAAAGGTGATGTACAGTGATCAGCTCAAGAAGCTGAATAATACTGAGCAGAGTAATGTTGATTTGGACGAGGTGATGATCTAAAATGAGCTCGCGGGAAAAAATAATCACTTACAGGAAAACACAGACACCGACGTCGGTTAGGAAGGAACCAACGTCAGTCATACATGAATCGACGTCGGTTAGACAGTAACCGACATCGGTCACACAAGAACCGATGTCGATCAGGTAGAACCGATGTCGGTCAGGTGGAATCGACGTCGGTCAAGTACAGACCTAGAGATGACCAAGTTCGGTCACTAATAGAGAATTTGGGCAGACAACAAGCAGTGAATGAGTCTCATACGCCCATGAGGAGGTCAAAAAGGGTAAGTAAACCTCCAATTTGATATTCTCCTTCTTTATTCTACTTGTTGCTCACTGATAGTGGAGAACCAGAGAGTTTTGATGAGGCAATGCAGGTAGAATCTCGAAAATAGTGAGAGCTTGGCATGAAAGAGAAAATTGATTTCTTGAAAAAGAACCAAACGTGGGATTTGGTTGAGTTGCCAGCTGAAAAGAAAGCACTGAAAAACAAATGGGTTTACAGGTTAAAGGAAGGTGAGAATGGACAAATGAGACATAAGGCTAGGTTGGTAGTAAAGAGATTTGCACAGAAACCAGGTATTGATTTTGGTGAATTTTTTTCTCCTGTAGTAAAGATGACTTCTATTCGGACTGTATTGTCTTTAGTTGCTATTGACGATTTGCATCTTGAGCAGCTTGATGTAAAGACAACATTTCTTCATGGAGATTTGGATGAAGAAATATATATGGATCAGCTGGAAGGTTTTGAGGTCAAAGGTAAGGAGAAACTTGTGTGCAGATTGAAGAAAAGCTTATATGGTCTTAAGCAAGCTCCAAGATAATGATATTTGAGGTTTGACAGGTTTATGACTGAGCATGGTTTCATTAGATGTCAATCTGACCATTGTGTTTATTTTAAGAGATTGGATAATGGTAGATATATTATTCTATTGTTGTATGTAGATGATATGCTAGTTGCAGGTTCACACATGCAGAATATTTTTGAGCTTAAGGTAATATTAGCTCACACACTTGCCATGAAGGATTTAGGAGCAGCAAAGAAAATCCTTGGCATGAGTATCAAAAGATACAGGAAAAATCATTGTTTGATTTTGTCTCAAGAGGATTATGTGAACAAGGTGTTGAAAAGGTTCAATATGCAGGATGCAAAACCGGTAAGCACACCTATGGTTGGACACTTCAAGTTGAGCAAAACACAGTGTCCTAATACACATGATGAGGTATAGTACATGAGTAGAGTTCCATATGCTTCTGTAGTTGAGAGCTTAATGTATGCAATGGTATGTACTAGACTTGATATTGCCCAAGTAGTGGGAGTTGTCAGCAAGTTCATGGCCAATCTAGGGAAGGAACACTGGAAAGTAGTTTAGTGGATTCTTAGATATCTGAGAGGGATCAGCAGTAGGCATTTATGCTATGGAGGGTCAAACAATTCTCTACATGGATATGTAGATTCAGATATGGCAGGTGACTTGGATGGCAGGAGAAGCACTACAAGTTATGTTTTCACTGTTGGTGGAACGATGGTTAGCTAGATTTCAAAGTTGCAAAAGGTTGTTACCTTGTCTACTACAGAGGCAGTATACATTGCAGTCACAGAGGCTAGCAAGGAAATGATATGGATGAGACGGTTCATGGAAGAGTTGGAAAAGGAGCAAGAGAGTTGCAGATTGTACAGTGATAGTCAAAGTGTAATTTATTTGGCAAAAAATTTAGCCTTTCATTCAAAAACTAAACATATACAACTTAGGTACCTCTTTATTAGACAGGTATTAGAGGATGGTGAGTTGAAGCTGGAAAAGATCCATACAGATAAGAACCCTGCTGATATGTTAACAAAGCCGGTAATAAAGAAGAAAATGAATCTTCATTCAACTTTTGTTGGTCTTCAAGATTGAGCTTGAAGATGGAGACAAGGTAGAGGATGTTGCTATACAAGTATAGGTGCAACTTTTTATCTCTAAGTGGGAGATTGTTGAGGTGTGGAGCTAAAAGCTTCACCAAATGAGCAAATGCAAGGTTGCTGTATTTACATAGTCACCGACGTCGGTCATGGATTGACTGGAGGCTATCGACGTCAGTTATGGATCAGCCAACGTCGATCATATGCAGGCAGACAGGGACTGATGTCGGTCACCTGTGCGTTCTAGAATTCTATTTTTGTGGAATGAACAGATTGTTTGCATGATAAGTTTAACTGTTAATGTTGAGTCCGCATTTTTATTTTTGGCAGGACTGATTTGAACCTTTGATTAGGAGGTGTATCTAACGGTGGAGAATGCATAGCTCATGATCCCTAATTCTATATAATAGGGATAGATCTTCATAGCTTGTGTATGAGAAAAAGGGCGAATCAATTCAAGTAGCTGAATTATGTTTGTAATTGTGAGAGAGAACTCTTGAGGGAAAGAGATCTGTACATCTGAGAGGTGTGGAAGAAAAAGAGATTTTTTCAATTGTATATCCTTTTGGAAGAGTTTAATACAAGTTTTCATTGTTTCTTGTATCTCTTATTCTTTGCTGATTCTGATTTCTAGTTACTTATTATTCTAGTTTAATTTCGTGTTTAGTTGCTTGCACAAAAGTAATAAATTGTATCTGTAAGATCCTAACACTATGAGTATGAAAGCTAGAGACAAATGATGAATTATCAAGACCTAATTTATGTAAGGCACTGAAAATAAATTGAATATCTTTTTTATCAATTTTGCATTTAGAAAGTTGTGCTTTAAGATCTATGACTTTAGTGATGCAATCTTGTATTGTAGCATAGTTTTTAGGATCCAAAATAATGAGTTCGTTGTCAATTTAGTAACCACGAACCTCATCTATTTTTTTCAAACAATGATGCTAATTTATTCCAAGCCTCTTTTGGAGTTGTACATTTGTCAAGATGGAAATTTAAGTCTAAAGAAATGTAAGACCAAATGCAACCAATTACCTTAGTAGTTTCAAAGAGAAAGTATTGTAACCTTTTTGCATCAGTAGGTGGAGTAGGAAGAGTTGTTATGTAAGGCGTACATCCTAACATCATTAATGCATTTCAAACATTTTGTTTCCATGTGTTGTAGTTATATGTTATTAATAGTGGGAACTTAGGATTCCTCATGATGCCTTTGAAAATAAACTGTCACAAAGCAGAAATCAAAGTACAAAACACACCACAAAATCCTCTTAAATTACTTAGTCTTATCCCACCCAACAAGTATATATTGGGACTTTATAATTGAGTGCAATTACAAGGTTGGATTATAATTTTCCAGTTTACAAAAAACTCAATTAGACCCTCTAATCTAAAAGTACAAAAAATATGCATTTTATTACAAAACTTTTTGCACCAATGTGTTGTGCTCAAAAAATATTAACTTAAAAAAAAAAAAAAGACCTCAATACGAGGTTGTATGTAAAATTTATGAGCCTCTGAAGTTTCAAAAATGAGGACGAGCAAAAGCTGTTGTATAAAAATCTGAATTTTGAAAAAAAATTAGACAAATCTAGAAAAAATTAAAAGTACAGTAATAAAGAGCATTAAATTTTAAGCTATTTCAAAAAACAATTTGCTCAAAAATACCTCCCGGTGTTCAAATGGTGGGCTCCTACATTTGCCCTTTTAAATCTTCCTACTGATCCATAAGGCCTGCCAATTTATTTTTGTCTGCACAGTCCATACGGTCCATATGGCCATACCTGGGAGAAAAAAATTTTTGCCTTTCGAGTGACTGTGTCTAAATTGGACAAATTTTATATGGATTTATAAGTTTTGACACCTTCCAAATGCAACCATAAGGTCCATTTTTTTAAAAAATACTTCAAATTTTAGGTAGCCATTGGATTTGGGCATGTGCTTCTGGATCAAGTCCTTTCTAATTTCACCTCTTGTACCCAATTTAGATAAAATTGTAGATGATTTTGACTATCTCAAGCACTTTAAACTCAATGGTGAGCTCAAAAATTCTCCATAAATATCCAATATATGTTTGTATACAAAATCAAAAAATTGATCCTATATCTAGATAATTTTCTTTTGAATATTTAGAAATTAACAGATTCAAAATAGCTCTGGTATGTCAGGGTGCGAAACACCGGAAGCATACAATTGATTACCAACTTCAAGCAACTATAATATGCGAAAATAACCAGATTCACCAAGTAACTAGAATTCAGAATAACACAGCATATGAGAGACAATACATAACTTGTATTAACACTTTACAGAAAAGATTACAATAAAGAAGATCCCACTTCTTCTCCACCACCTTACAGAGGTTTCCCACACCTCAAGTGAATAGTAATTCTTCTCCCCAAAGCTCTCCCTCTCAGGTCCCAACACCCAACTCAAATACAGAGTTGGTGTTCACCTCCCGTGCTCCATGCACAACACAAGTGCTCCACACACTCCACAAGTACTCAAGGTACTTCAAGTAGATCTCCCATGAATCTGCAACAACCTATAATTCAACAGACCATACTTATGGAAGGAACTCCCTTGCCTTCCTCTTTGCTCTATTCGAGTACACACCTGTACTCCAAGTAGATCCTGCCTGATACTGCTCCCTGTTGTCTTGCTGTCTATATGATCTTGCACACCTGCAAATCAAACACGGTTCTGCACACCTATGAACCTTGACCTTACACACACATACACCTGCAGATCAACGATCTTACTTACCATGTAGATCACTCTACACCCTGAAGAACCCTTGTCCTTGACTCACCAAGTCCTTATGATTCTCCAACCAGTACCAAGCTTGGCACTGATAGGGAACTAGGAGGAACACCCTTACTCACTTCACACACAGAAGGAGCAAACTTTGCTCAACTCAAACTAGAACACTTTTCCAATACAACCATGAGTCTATTATATAGATCTCATCCAAATAATAATTAGACATCTAATTACAATAATTAGATCCACAGCTATGAGTCTAAAATTAGCACTCATCATGCAAACACTTGGTTCGTCAACCAACTGCCCGTAATTAACTCGCAGTCAAACCACACAGGCGACCGACGTCGGTCCCTGTCTGCCTAGAGGTGACCGACATCGACCGATATATGACCGACGTCGGTTGCTTCTCTCTGCTATCCTGCCGACGTCGGCTGATCAGACCGACCCCAGCTTCTCTGCAACTCAGCAACCTTCAGCAACCTCCTCTCCTGTTTGCATCAGTGAAGCTTTTAGCTCCACAACCTAACAATCTCCCACTTGGAGATAAACAGCTACACTGTACCTGTACCTGTACCCCATCTAATCTATTTCCTGGTTTGTATCCCTCTTCAAGCTCAACCCTGAAGACAACCCACCACACATCCCGTGGTGTACCACCTGTCATCCGAGTACCCTGCCACATCCGAACCTACAACACCTGTAGTGAAGTCCTGACCCTGCATATCAACACCTGCTGCCGGTCCCTCTCAAAAACCTGAGAACCCACTTCCCCGAATTGGCTCCTAACTCTGACAGCTCCCACTGCATGGGAATACTCAGGTCTATACCAGACCTCATGTGATTTCAGACACTGTACCTGTCCAGCCCTTAGTGTGCTCCGGCTCTACATCCCGAACCTCGCCAACACCTGATTCACATCAGCTCCCACTGAAGACAAAATCTACCTGTGATCTCCATGTCTCCCATGTCAAAGAATTCCGCTGCTCCAAACTCCTCATGACATGCCACTGAACTAATCTTACCCTTAGCTCAGTAAAACCCTGTATGTACTAACCTGCTATAGCAAAACATACCGTCCACATACAGTAACAGAATGATGTCATGACCATCATCCTCCTAGTAAGACAAGCCACAGTAGTTACCCTGACATTGACTGAAGCAGTGCTTCATCCTCCAGCTGTCAAAACCTGTACCACTATCCTGCAGCTCCTCAAGACCATATGCCTGGTCTTCCGTCTCACGTATCTATTCTCTCTATTCTTCTACTAAGAAATCCATTCGTCTCTGTGCTTTCATCCAGCTGGCAAACCTACCAGAACTCACGTTTGGTTCTGCATCATATCCCTGCCTAGCTCCCACCTGTTTCCTGGATCCTTCCTGCTCTACAATCAGCAACAAGTATGAAGAAGAGGAACACGAATTTGAGGGCCTACTTACGCCTTCAGTCCTCCGTATGGGTGTTTGAGACTCCTTGACAACATGCTGTCCACCCAAAATTCGTTACAGTGACCGACCTCGACCACCCCACAGTCTGCATCTGACCGACGTCGGTTTCATGCGTCTGTCCCTTACTACCAACCTACCAGCGCTGGTGTCCCTTCTGCCGACGTCGGTCCTTCTGACCGACATCGGTCTTACATACTGCCGACGTCGGTCCCATGACCGACGTCGGTCTTACCCTGCCCGACATCGCCGGCTTCAGTCTGCACATGACCGACATCAGCACCTGTCTGTTCGATGTCGATTCCTCTTGACCGATGTCGGTACCTGTGTTCGCCTGTGAGTGATGACTTTTTACCCATGAGCTCCTTTGAATCAAACTTCATGTCCAAACTGCCCTGCTCAGATGTATCCAACCTCATCCACTGAACTCTGTCTGCCATCTCCTCCAAGAACACCAAGGCTTTCCAGTTCTTAAGCCTATCAAATATATCTGTCTTCCGCTTAAGAACATGCATCTCCTTCCTGCTCATGTGACCAAGCCTACGAAGCCACGTCTCCGCAACAGAAAAAGAATCAGTAATATAAACAAGTAGATAAAGTATACCTATTTTTTTACTACCAGCTAATTCAAGTGCTACCACTGTGAGAGTTCTTGTGCATCTCTCATCACCCAATCTTTCTAAAGAAATTAGCCATATCTCCAAACCTGGGACCTGCATGACCTTCATCAACACCTGTGTGTTGGCCACTTGCAATTTCAGCTTCACTTCTCCTTTGCCAATTCTTTGGCAAGGCTCACCAGCTCCTCTACCTGGGGCTGCATGGAAAGAGGCAACCGAATCTTTTATCCAAGATTCAACTTTATCCAAGAAACCTGCAAACACATCCTGTGCAATAACACCTGCTACATCTGTATCTTCAGTTTCTTCATGCTGATCTGCTACCAACCAACAATGTTCTTTTACCTGCTCTTTCTTTCCATGGGACCTTAAGTAACCATCTGTGCTTTTCAACTCCTCCATTCGTAGCTTACTTTGATCTGCCGTTGTTCTACTCCCACTCAATCAGAAACCCCTGAGAGTGCCCTGTAACCAAAACATAAAACCTGCTTCCTGCAACCTTAGCTCTGATACCACTTGTCAGGGTGCGAAACACCGAAAGCATACAATTGATTACCAACTTCAAGCAACTATAATATGCGAAAATAACCAGATTCACCAAGTAACTAGAATTCAGAATAACACAGCATATGAGAGACAATACATAACTTGTATTAACACTTTACAGAAAAGATTATAATAAAGAAGATCCCACTTCTTCTCCACCACCTTACAGAGGTTTCCCACACCTCAAGTGAACAGTAATTCTTCTCCCCAAAGCTCTCCCTCTCAGGTCCCAACACCCAACTCAAATACAGAGTTGGTGTTCACCTCCCGTGCTCCATGCACAACACAAGTGCTCCACGCACTCCACAAGTACTCAAGGTACTTCAAGTAGATCTCCCATGAATCTGCAACAACCTATAATTCAACAGACCATACTTATGGAAGGAACTCCCTTGCCTTCTTCTTTGCTCTATCTGAGTACACACGTGTACTCCAAGTAGATCCTGCCTGATACTGCTCCCTGTTGTGTTACTGTCTATATGATCTTGCACACCTGCAAATCAAACACGGTTCTGCACACCTGTGAACCTTGACCTTGCACACACATACACCTGCAGATCAATGATCTTACTTACCATGTAGATCACTCTACACCCTGAAGAACCCTTGTCCTTGACTCACCAAGTCCTTATGATTCTCCAACCAGTACCAAGCTTGGCACTGATAGGGAACTAGGAGGAACATCCTTACTCACTTCACACACAGAAGGAGCAAACTTTGCTCAACTCAAATTAGAACACTTTTCCAATACAACCATGAGTTTATTATATAGATCTCATCCAAATAATAATTAGACATCTAATTACAATAATTAGATCCGCAGCTATGAGTCTAAAATTAGCACTCATCATGCAAACACTTGGTTCGTGAACTAACTGCTCGTAATTAACTCGCAGTCGAACCACACAGGCGACCGACGTCGGTCCCTGTCTGCCTGGAGGTGACCGACGTCGGCCGATATATGACCGACGTCGGTTGCTTCTCTCTGCTATCCTGCCGACATCGGCTGATCAGACCGACCCCAGCTTCTCTGCAACTCAGCAACCTTCAGCAACCTCCTCTCCTGTTTGCATCAGTGAAGCTTTTAGGTCCACAACCTAACATGGTACCATGTTAAAATTAGCTGTAGGATCTAATGAATCTAGTAGAAAGCATAAATAAGAAATAAAATAGTAATAGTAATAGTAATAAATAATAACTATATATCTGAGACAATAACAGAAATGAATAAATAACTCAAATATGATGAATTACTGTAATAATTCAATATTAATCTGATATATATTACACAAATAACCATTGCTTATATAAAGTAAGGTGTGCATGATAAAGATCAGGGAACTCATACAACATGTGTAGTTCAATTGATATCTGACTATAAGAATAGTGGAGTGCAACTCCATACTAATAAGATAGGTGTCCAACTTGTGTAAATGATCAACACAAGTTGACTACTAGTTAAACAATCTTATCCTATCTTACCCTAAATAGTGGAGTGGAACTCTATTGTAACACGATAGGTGTCTGAGTTGACTATTAGCTAAGCAAGCTTATCCTATCTGGTGCAAATTATTAATAAACATAATAAACTAATTACAATAAGTAATTAGTTTACTAATCTAAATAATAAATACAAGTAAATACAATAAAACAAATAAATGCACCAACAACCTGCTTCCAAAAGATGTATAACCGAGTCACCACTCTTTACAAACCTAACACTCAACTAATATTAGAGATGTATAAAAATATATTAGACCCACAGAACATAATGTTCTTAAGACGAGACCTTATGATGGTGATCTTACCTTTGCCATATGATAAATCTATCAAGGTCGATAGATAACTCAATACGTAAGGCTAAATGATGGCTCCCATTCCTAATGCATTACCAAGATGCTAACATTGAGCCTTTTTCCTAATGAAAATTAGGATGTACTTCCACATCAACCAATTTAAATAATGAATGTGCCCCCAATGAGTTATGTTTCTCCAAATAAACACTTGGGTTTGCTTAACCCGATGAATAAGGAAATGATTCCCTAAGTGCAAAACCAAATGCTATTATCCGTTGCTAAGAAAACTTAAACAATACCCCAAGAGTCAACTAAGAATGAGTTGGATGCTATCTAACACATGGTGTAGATACTAAGCAATGAATTCCTTGGTTTGCAAATGCAAATGGGCAACTCAGGTGCATATATTTCCAATAGAAACTTTTTTTATCAGAGATAAAATCGAACCTATAATCATTCAAACAATTAGCTAGAGCCCTCTCCTAATAAGTTGCCTAAAATCAACAACTATGAGATAGATATTTATACTTGGTGCCATGTACATAACCTATCCCAACATGGAGAGCTTGATTACATCAAATTTTGTTGTGCCTTTGACATGTTTCAAAGGGAAATAGAAGAGTACGAGGTGGTGCCAAACCAACCTGAATCATCAAATGTTGGTAGGCTACCTAACACAACCATGGTGTTGAAAACCATAGAGCTTCCTATCCAAGAAGAGAATGAGCTAGAGGAGAACACTCATGAAGTGCATGTTTTGCAATAATTTTAAAGAAGCAATTATGCCCTTAGGAACTGACAATAACATCAACCTCTCATTACCTCAACCCATCCAAATAATGGTGCAACTCTCCCTAACCCTAAGGCTAGGAATGACCCTCCACCTCCAAAATATAATGAGTCCAAAACCCATGTTGATATTCAACCACGTCAAGGCAAAGTTGGTATAATATCATGGAAGATATGGAAAAGATCAAAGCCAACATCACATCACATGAGTTTGCTCAAATCATTGAGAACCTTTTGCTCAAATCACTTACTAAAAAACTTGTCTAGCCCAAGTAGAAAATAACTCATAAAAATGTGCTTATCCATAAGAAAAAGACTAAAGCACCTCCCTTTCTTCTAACTATTAGATTATTCTAGAAGAACTTGCATAACTGCTTGGTATATTTAGGGGCTTTGACAAACCTAATGCTTGCAAGTATTTTTGAAAAGTTAGGCTTAGTCCCCATTAATTCAAACAAGATCATAGTCTAACTAGACAAGTCTAAGGTCAAAGTAGTGGGTGAATTACTCAATGTACACATACATTTAGAGCCAAATCCTAGAGTCTAACAATTCATAAATATACAGGTAGTCAAAATCCCTTAAGTATATAGAATGCTACTCAGCTGTGATTAGTCTAAATCTTTGAATGGATACATGGCCACTAACTTATCTCACATGTGGTTACCTTGGAGGTTTGTTACAAACTAAATAAGAGTGGACAAAGATACAAGGATGAAGCAAATGATCACCAAATATAACACAATTAATGAGAAAGTTAACATGGTGAATTTTGATTTAGGGATCTACACTTTAGAAACAAAGCCTGCTAAAAGCAAGATTGATGATGACATTGAGTTTCTTGGGCTATGGTCATTGTATGTGGATGGAAATAACTCTAAATAAGGTTCTAGAGTAGGAGTTTTACTAATTTATCCCCAAGGTAAGAAACATCTAGCTTCTTACAAGCTATGATTTCTATGCACTAACAACCTAGCAGAATATGAGGCGTTGATCTTAGGACTGTAGTTTGCATTGAAACATAAAGATAAATAATTGAAAGTATTCAATGAATCTAAGCTGGTTGTAAATCAAGTAATAAGTAAATTCCATTACAAATTATCTTACCTTAGGAGATACAAACATATGGTGTGGGACCTAATCGAAATGTTTATTGCAATCAATGTCATTCCCATCCCTAGGGAAGAAAATTAGATTGCCAACTCATTAACATCCTTTGCTACAAATTTATCCCCTTTATATGATACTAAGTTGTAATAATTCACCATGGAAATAGTCCCTTATCCCTCTACTCTAGATAATGTGATGAATTTCTAAGTCTTTGAATATGACCAATAAACTGTTCAATTCCTTAACAGTGTTGGGGTGTTTGAATCTCAAATAATAGATGAAGAGGAAAGAGATAGTCCTAGGGTTAAACTTGATCAATATGTAATCATGAACATCTAAGGGAATTGAATCCCAAAGGGGTTGATCTCTCTAGAGAAGGCATTTGGCACATTCAACCCTATGCCCCCACGAAAGAAACAAAAATTTATAAATTAGAAGTGTCGAACCATTAACCTTGGTTCCTTGGAAAGACTCCAAACCACTAACATAGGTGCTTATTGGATGAAAGCAAAGATTGAACATCTTCAAAATTTGTTGCTGAGTTATAAAGATACAATTACTTGGGCCTATCGATACCTCAAAGTCTTCAACCCAAACGTGATCACGCACACTATTCCCTTTAAGCCAGACCAAAAAACATTTTGATATAAGTAGAAACCTATGAATATAATCTTTAAATCATTAATACATAAATAAGTTCACAAGCTCCTTTATCGTGGAATAATCTTCCCAATTTTCCATTCCACTTAGGTGACAAACTTAGTAACTATCCAAAAGAAAATGGCAAAATTAGACTATGCATATTCTTCTAAAACTTGAATAAATATCAGATAAGGATAATTGTCTATTGCCTTCCCTTGATGAACTGATTCATATGGTTAATGGATCCCAAATGATGTCCTTGGATAGATTCTCATGATATAATCAGGTTTTAGTAAATTCATAGGATCAAACTAAAACTACATTTACAATGAAATGGGGCACATTTGCATACAAGTGAATGCCATTTGGACTGATCAATGCTAGATCCACATTTCAAAGAGTAATATATTTCACATTTGAAGGTATAATTGGTAAGTGCATAGTGATTTACATGGATAATTTAACTAAATTTTTGAAATATAGATTAGATCACATCTATAATTTGTAAAAAGTGTTTAAAAGATGAAAAATGTATGACATTTCTCAAACCCAAAAAGAACATGTTTGGTGTCACCAAAGGTAAGCTTCTTGGTCATATCATCACAAAAGAAGGTATTGCTATTGATCCTAAAAGATTTGAATTAATTTATAAATTTCCTCAATCTATAGTAAAAAAGAGCTGAAATCCTTCTTTGGAAAAAATCAATTTTGTTCGCAAGTTCATATTACTAAAATTATGAATCCTCTAAACGTTATGTTAAAACATGATGCTAAAGCAGAGTGGCATGCTAAGTCAATGAAATAATTTCAAAACACAAGAGACAACATCATGCAATCATAAGTGCTAATCAGTCTAAATTATGCTAGATACTTCTGCATTTATCCTTTTGCCTCTGAATACACCATTGTCCCCTGTCTCACACATAATTGGATGGAGAAGAACACCCCCTTGTTTTCATGAGCATAAGTATGAAAAACATAGAACTGAGATACTCTACATTGGATAAACATACATATGCTTTAGTTAAATTTCTCAAAAAATTTAGGCACTATAGTATTAGGAGTAAAATGCATGCCATTTTGCCATACCCAGCTATTGAGCAAATGTTGGGGCAGAACGAGCTAGGGGAGTGCAAAGACAGATGGATGACTACATTGCAAGAGTATGACTTGGAGATAAAACCTAATAAATTGGTCAAAGGGAAAGGTCCTATGTAACTGATAACTAAGAATTGATCTAGTACACCCTTAACCTATAATGCATCTAGGGATATATGTGGCCAACTTATGTCTTACATACCTTCATATTATCTTATCACATTTCTCAATATTCTTAGTATGGTCAGCCTATGGAATAACCATGGATAAGTAGAATATATATAGGAGGTGTGGTTAGTCTTTTATCATTATATTATGAATTTTGTTCTTATTGCATTGTTGTGGAGGTTTCCCCTTCAAAGTGGCTCAGTCATAATATTTAAGTATTATGCTCTTTGGCCAATTATTGTTGTGGGTCTACTTATGCTATTATAAATTCTATGATATATAATTATATTATTGTGAATCATCTAATTAATTTCATTACAAGTGGTATCATAGCTTAGATTTGGGCAAGTTTCTACGATGCAATTTTTTTTAGATTTGGCATCCTAAACACCAGAAGGCCAAAAAAAATAACTTGTGATCTAGGATAAATTGATTTTTTTGTCATTTCAGTTTTGTTCGTGATGTTTTTTACAAAAAAGAAAAAAATTAGGAGTAAAAAAAGAAATCTAGAATTTTTTTTACCTTGTGAAAATTACTAGTCATTAGATTCATCTCTACGAGATGATCACAATGATATATTCTATTGGTACACTTTTTCTAGCCAAATTTTTTCACACTTGTGCATATTAGTAGTCATTAGATTCATCTTAACAAGGTGATTACAATGGTATCATCTGCCAATACATTTTTTTGGGTCATAATCCTTCTAAGGTTTGTGTATGGTAGGGCCTAACACTCATGGTCATGATAAAGGGAAAAAAACACATAAAATTCTTCACAAAGATGAAATGGAGTCAAAAAATTCTAATCTTAGTATTTAAGAGATAATTCAACAACTTAAGTCAGAGTTATAGGGCATGGCATAGAAATCTGATCTTGACATGGTTAAAGGGGAGCTCACAAGGATGAGAAGGGATCTGAAAGCTTCTATGATCAGATACAATAAATCACTGTGTAATTGGCCAACTTTTCATCTTAGCAATTAAAAAATAACCCTCCACCACTCTAGTTTGGTTCTCCTCCTCCAAAAAATCACAATGCCAACCATGGTACGAAGTCATTATTACTAAAATTGGACCATCACATGTTTAATGGTAATGATCCACTCACATGGTTTACTCAAATTTAAAATTTATTTGATCTACATCAGACTTCCTATCCATAAAAGGTGGTCATGGCCTCTCTATTTTTAAAACATGAGCATTTTGTTTGGTATCATTGGTTGTGTACTCAAAAGAAAAAGAAGGTTCTCTTTGTTTCTTGGTTTCTATTTTCTAAAGAGTTAGAGCTCCACTATCATAACAATGTCTTAGAAAATTACTTTAGCCAACTAGCCAAGTTACACCAAACTAGGATTATAAAAGATTACATTTATCAATTTCAAAATCTCTCCTTACATGTGGTAGATATTATTAAGGGAAATATGAATGACCTATTTTTGGGTGGCCCTAATGATAACATCCAATTGGAGGTTCACATGTTTCATCTGAGTAATGTATCTGAAGCCATACCAAGGGAACATCTGGCTGAGGAAGAATAGTTGATTAAATGAAGACCTTTCACTAATGTTCATGAAAACACCTTCTTAACACCATCATTTTCATAGCTTACCTAATTGACTCCTTATCAAATTAAATGAAAGAGTGAAAAAGGTTTGTGTTTTGGCTATGATAAAAAATGAATCAAAGGACATCAATGTACTGAAAATAAGTTGTTTTACATTGAAGGTGCCAATGAGGAGGAAGAAGATGTTGAGGATCTAGGGGTAGGTTTGGAAGAACCTAAGAATGAATTTGAAGATTCTCAACCTACTATTTTTTATCATGCACTTTCAGGCATTAGTATTCCTCAAAACTCTTAATGTGGTGGGTTTCTTGAAGAAACATAAGGTGACTATGTTCATTAACTCCGAGAGTACACATAACTTCATCAATAATAAGTTGGATAATCATTTGAACTATTTCATTTACCTAGCTCCATAATTTTAGGTCATGATTACAAATAGTGGTACCATCAACTATTCTGGAAAATTTCACAACATTAAGCTTGCTATGGAAGACTACTTGTTAGATCCCCCCATGTTTTTTATTCCCATGGGAGGAGATTACATTGTTTTGGGAGTGTAATAGCTCACCACTTTGGGCACTATTGAGATGAATATCTAGGAACTATTTATGAGGTTTTATTCAAAATGTAAGACCTCTAAACTATGTGGATTATGGCCTAAATCTCCACAACTGGTTAGTCCCCATTAGATGATAAATATTCTTAGAAAAGATTTTGAGGAATTTGTGGCACACTTATTTTCCATAGAGGTTCAACCAGCCAAGGAATATACACAACCTGGTTTGTAAAGGGCACTAGATGACCATTATGTTGTTTTTGGTGACATGACAAAAGGACTTCCTCCAATCCATGTCCATGATCATGCCATTAGGTTAACTATATGAATTACACCATCCAACATTAGACCGTACAGGTATCCCTATGCCCAAACAAGTGAAATTGAAAATATGGTACAAGAGATGTTGGAGGTAGGAATCATCCGACATAGTCAAAGTGAATATTCTGCCCCTATGTTCATGGTGCAAAATAATGATGACACTTGGAGGATGTGCCTAGACTACAGAGAACTAAATAAGTACACCATCAAAAATAAGTTTTTTATTCTAGTAATTGATGATTTGCTAGATGAATTACATGGTGTGGTTTATTTTACCAAGTTAGACCTTCATTGTGGGTATTATCATATTTGAATCCATAATGAGGACATACCTAAAACAACTTTCATAACTCATGAATGCCATTATGAATTTATGGTCATGTATTTTAGCCTCATAAATGCACCATCTACATTTTAGAGTTTGATGAATATTATTTTTAGGCCATGTTTGAGAAAATTTGTATTAGTGTTTTTTGATGATATCCTCATCTACAATAAAAATTGTGATGACCATTTGAAGCATGTGAAATAGGTACTTTCAATTATGTAACATCAACTTTATGCCAAACCTTCTAAATTTGATTTAGATGTCTGAGAGGTGGAGTACTTGGGTGATATTGTTTCACATGGAGGGGTGAAAGTTGATCCTAAAAAAATTTAAGCAATGACGAAGTGGAAGATTCTTAGGACTCTCAACAACCCTCAAGGATTTTTGGGGCTACCTGGTTATTATCGCAAGCTTATCAAAAATTATGGTAGCATTGCTGTCCCACTCACATCTTTGTTTAAGAAAGATTCCTAGTGGATTGAGTGAAATACCAAGTCATTTGAATAGTTGAAAATGGCTATATGCACAACCCCAATTTTGACTACTCCATATTTTTCAACAACTTTTGTTGTGGATTGTGATGCATTAGGATACGGCATGGGAGATGTACTCATGTAAGAAAGTATACCACTAGCATTTGAAAGTCACCAATTGAAGGAAAAAAATGCTAAAACCAATATATGAGGAAGAGATGATGGCTTTTCTACATGTAGTCAAGAAATTGAGACCTTATCTGATGGGTCATCACTTTTAAGTAAATATTGATCATGATAGCTTCAAATATTTTTTGGAACAATGATTGTCATCTGAAGAACAATAAAAACAAGTTACTAAAATGTTAGGCTATGATTTTAAAATAGTCTATAAGAAATAAAAAAAGAATGTGGTGGCAGATGTACTCTCTTAGAGGGATGAATTAGTTGAGGCATTGTTATGTGTAATAACTATTTGGCAGGCAGATTGGCTAGAGGAAGTAAGATCAAAATGGAAGAATGATAGTGGTACCCATGATTTGATTCAAAATATTTAGCAAGGTTTTAGGGGAGCTAAAAATTTTACATATAAGGGGAACACATTATGGTATAAATACATATTATACCTTTGAAAGCATTCTCTCCTCAAAAATAAAATCTTTTAGGGACTTCACACATCTCTATTGGGAGGTCACTCAGGATTTTTGAAAACATATCATAGCATCAAACAAGATTTTTTTTGGGAAGGACTCAAGGGGGATGTCCAGAAATACATGGCTAAATGCATGAAATGTCAACAGAACAAAGGTGAAACCATTAAGACCCCAAGGATTTTAAAACCTTTATTAATCCCTAGCTAGTGTTGGGAGGAGGTTTCCATGGATTTCATTATTGGGTTACCACAGTCCAAGGTAAAAATGTTATCATGGTAATTGTGGATTGACTCACCAAGTATACTCATTTTTTTCCTTGTCACATCCATTTGTTTCCAATATAATAGCTTCTACTTTTCTCAATACTATTCAAAAATTTCATGGTACTCTAGAGATCATTATAAGTGACTGAGATCCTATATTTACTATTAATTTTTAGACTGAATTATTTGCATGTTTGGACACCCAGTTAGCTCATAGGTCATCCTATCATCCTCAATATGATGGACAAACAAAAGTATTCAACAAATATCTATAAGGATATCTTCATTGTTTTGTTTTTGACAAACATGACATATGGGTTCATTGACTGCCACTTGCCAAATGGTGGTATAATACTTCTTTTCAGACTTCTTCCAAAATGTCTCCCTTTGTGGCATTGTATGGGTATCAAACTCATCCATCACTTTCTCCTTGATGATGCATACCAAAGTTTGATCTATTGAGGAACACATTCACCATCAACAAGAGGTACTAGTGAGTTTGTGAGAGAATTTAACAATGACACAAAATAGAATGAAATAAGCAACAGATCAACACCATAGTGAGAGGTGTTTTGACATAGGTGATAGGGTATTTATGCATTTGTATCCATATAAGTAGATGTATTTGAATCAATACAAAAAATATAATAAGTTGTCACCTAGGTATTATGGACCTTATCAGATCTTGAAGAAAATTGGTAATGTGTCTTATAAATTGGAATAACCCCCATCCACTTGTATACATATAGTTTTCCATGTATCTTACTTGAAGAAGGTAATTGGACATAAAGTTTCCACTCAGACTAAGTTACTAGAATTGGATGAAGAATGCTAAGTCATTTTAGATCCTTAAGAGGTCCTTCACATGTATATTAAGCAACTGAGGACTAGAGAGATTAAGGAGTATTTGATTAAATGGAGGAACTTGCATTCTAAAAATGTAACACGAGGGGATGAAGCATTCTTGCAAAAACATTCTAGTTTTAATTAACATTAAGGATAACATTGTTTTGAAGGGGAAGGGCATGCTACACCCTTAACCTATAATACATCTAGGGATATGTGTGCTAACTTATGGCTTACATACCTTCATATTATCTTATTGCATTTCTCAATGTTATTAGTATGGTTAGCCTATGGAAAAACTATGGATAAGTAAAGTATATATAAGAGGTAGTGATTAGTATTTTATCATCATATTGCAAATTTTGTTCTTATTGCATTGTTGTAGAGATTGCTCCATCGAAGTGGCTCAACCATAATATTCAAGTATTCCACTCTTTTGCCAATTTTTGTTATGGATCTGCTTATTCAATTATTAATTCTATGATATATAATTCCTTTATTGTGAATCATCTATCTAATTTCATTACATGATCCAAGGATCACGGTATATTAAGTAGACCAAGAACAAGTGTTGTAGAAGAATTGGTACACCATAATTGTCCATTACCTTCTCTATGGGAGCCCACATATTGGACTGAATTAAACATAGAAAATAGCCTTCAGACTAAAGGTTACAAAATACATGTTAACTAAGGGGATTCTCTACAAAAAAACTCTGAAGGCATCTATCTTAGATATCTGTCAAAAGTTGAAGCCAAGGAAGTCATGGCTGATTTCCATGAGAAGCTAGGCATTAGTCATCCTGTAACAAATGCAATGACATGAAAAATACTTAGAGCAACTATTATTGTCCTAACCTATTCAAAGACATCCATGCACATGTTAGAGTATACCATCAATGCCAAATCATCACCAAAAAAGAAGTCCACCCTATAATGCCATTGCAACCAAATATATAAAGAATGTTATTTACCCAATAGGGGTTGGATTTTATAGGGGTCATCAATCCTAACTCCTCAGCAGGCCACAAGTTTGTTCTTACCACCATAAATTATTCCATATGATGGATCGAAGCAAAAAAAAACAAAGAATAACATAGTTAATGAAGTGATCAAGTTCATCGAAACAATGTGACCACTCAGTTTGGGACCCTTGTCTCAGTAGTTTGTGATAATGGCCTTGCATTCCAATTTACAAAATTCATCTAGTGGGCATATGATAATGGGATCACTTTAAGGTTCTCATCTAATTACTACCCACAAGGGAATGGATTGGCATAATCAACCAACCATAACTTGGTCAAAGCCATCAATATATATATATATATATATATATATATATATATACATATATATATATATATATATACATACATACATACATACATATATATATATATATATATATATATATATATATATATATATAGAATAAATCTCAAGAGTGGCATTCACTACTGAACTTTGCCTTTTGGGATAACCACATCAGGCATAAAAAATAACTTAAGATCTTGACATTTCTATTAGTTTATATACTAGACCCAATTTTTCCTATTATGATCAAGCTTACAACTTAAAAATTTATACAAAAGTACGTGAAAAGTAATGAAAATGTAAATTCCAAGCTTTTAGACATTATACAATTAGAAGAAGCTTGATATGAAGCCTTACTGAGTTTTAGTAAGCATCAAAGCACTGTCAAGTGATGGTTTAACAAAAAGCTAAGGTGAAGTCCTTTAGGATTTTAGATCTAGTGCTACTATGGGACAAAGCCCATGAGAAGAAGGGTCAACATTCTAAGTTTGATCCACTTTAGATTAACCCATACCAAATATCTAAATTGCTAGGGTAGAATGCTTTTCACCTTAAAGATCTAGAAGGGAATGATATTCTATTACCAGTGAATAGGTAGCTCCTGAAGCACTAGTTCTCAGTTATCCATTCCACTACATCTTCAGAATAAGCTTCTTGAATTGGTTTGGTAATGTATAATGTACATAATAGTTTTATATCCTATTTTCTACTTTTGCTTTCTTAGATAGTTTATCTACTTTCTAATTTAGCATTAGTGTAGTTCCAATTCAGTTGTGTCTTTTCTTTTTCTCTTATTTCTTTGTTTTATCCCTTTAGTGTGTCTTGTGCAGAGCCTTGTTCCATGTCTATGGTTTGTCTTTCTCTCTACTTGCTAAAGAATTGACTTGTGTTTCACTAAATACAAAACCGAGATGAGTTAAGCTGTCTATTTGAAGAAATAACAACATGAACTTGAAGAGTTCCCATTTCAAGGCAACTTTATAGTCAAGTCATCCAACATGATGATAAATGATGAAGTCATAAATTAGAAGATGATAACCAGGATGATTGCCAAAACATCCATCTCAACTAAGGAATAACCAACAATTGATTCATCATTGGATACAACAAACAAAAAGCTCTTAGCTGAGTTGGGTGATCAACTCGTTCTTGTATGTATCATGATCAACCATTTTCCTCATAAAAAAATCAAGGTAAAGAGATGAGGTATTCTCTTTGAACTATTCCCATTTCTATTTTTTAAGTAACTATAAATACACAACTAGTTTGTATAACCTAGGTTTGCTTGCTTGACAAATATTTGAGCAAACATTGGAAAAATATTCATGGGATGGTTTCTTGAAGATTGAAGGCAATGTAGATGATTGTTTTAGTTTTCCTCAACATTTTTAAAATCCAAAAAAATCAGATGTCTAACTGACTAAGGCATGCATTTGCTTGAATTTTTTTGTAAAACCTTCTTCTCCTCCATTTTGCTTTATTTTTATACTTTTCTTCTCATCCCTGTTGTTAGCTTAGGTTTACTTTATTTTTTTAATTTAGTTTGATTCATATTTTGCCTTGAGGTTCCCCTTGATAATAAATTCTTAATAAAATGGAGGGTCTATTTGTGTGAATATAACATCAAAGACATTCTAGATCCTAACTGAAAATCTTCCTTAAACATTTTGTGTGAACTTTTGTAACTCTTTTTGTATTTTCCCAAATTTTTATGGCCTATGATTCTTAATAGAATGCATAGATTTAGAAAATTTTCTTTGTTTTTTTAAATCCATCAAATGCACTCAACATGAAATTTAAAGCAAGCATAAACTGCTATCATTTCTAATTTGTCTTGACTGATCAATGCAATTTTAAAACTTTCCTAAACGCATGGCTTGGTCTCCAACCCTCAATGGAATGAATAAAAAACCACTTTCAAAAAGGGAAAGAAAAGAAAAAATGAAAATAACATATGAAATCCAAAGATCCTCTAAAGGGTGATTCAGATAACCTCCACCATGAGATTTCTAGCCTAGTTGGTAGTGGAATAAGGTCTTAAAGGAGACCACAAGTATCTTTGTTAGGGATATAGATGTCTGGATGGAAACAAAGCAATGACTATGCCATTCCCCCCTGAGCTAAATTATTAAATCTTTCTCCCTTAGAAGTTCTAATCATTTAAGTAGATCTGAGTGATTGTGTATGACTGCAAAACTATAAATACATCAATCATCTAAAACACACACACTGATGGTATTTGGTAACAAAATAACTTAGTATGTCATGTATTTGAGGAAACTTTGGTGCCTAATTTTTTAAACTATGTTTGAATCAATTTCTTGCAACTAATACTTATGTTTGGATGCATGAACCAAAAATTCTTAATTCTCCAGATACTCAGGAGTATCTCCTAGTAGGAAGTTGCCATTATTATTGCCTTCACAAACACCCTCTATTTTTAGACTAAAAACATGGACCCTCTTTATTTTGAATTAAATAATTATTTACTTGGTCTGAAATACCTCCTTAGAGTTTTTCTTGATGTGTTTACTTGATGCCCTTTCTTGGTTGGCATTTTCCTTAGTATTACAAGTGTGTGTACCTACTAAAGTATGCTTCATGGTTGCTAAGTTTAAAAGTCTTCACTGAAGTAGACTACGTGCTTTTTATCTCCAAAATGTACTAAATCTTGTTTTCATCTTAGCTTATGGTTTACTGACATGGCCTTTGATTTCAAGCAAAGTTCAGGATTGTAAACATTTTGAATGATTAAACCAACATTAATTTGGCTCTACTTAACTATTTGCTCATAAGCATTTTAGTCATACTTCACCTAAATTTTAATTAGGCAAACTGATCTCTTGGAGGTATCTATTTAATGATTTGAACTTGCATTCATTAGAAAATTTGAAACAAAATGCTAGGTGTCCCTTAGCTCACAATCATGAAGAAAATGCCTTCATGATGTTTTAGTGCTTGATCTTAAGATTTTAACCATTGAGCTCATGTTTATTCATTGGTTTTAGTTTGAAAGTCCTATTTTAAATCTCTTATTTTTAGTGAAGTGTCCCTACTCACCAAAAATTCCTTTGGTCCAAGCTTGCTTTACATTGTAAGATAGTAAGGCATAAGTGGAAAATGCTTATATTATCTTTACAAGAATTTATCAGGTCAAATTGTTAAAGCAATCTTATTCTTTTGGATAATTGAGTTCATATTGAATAATCTTTATTTAAATAAAATCTCCTATGATGTTCATACATTATGACCTTGGTCAAATATTTAGTTTAAAGACTCAATTATTAAAGTGTTTAGAGATTTACATATGTTTATGTTTAGGATTTTGAGTTACCTGCAATCAAGGTGTATTTGTAAATTGTTAAATTGATCTATTTTGAATTATTTTAAATGACAATGACTATATACTTGAGAATGTTCTCAGGTTCTTTTTTTAAGATCAGTATCAGGGCTTCATGGGTCCCTTTACCAAAAACATAGAGACAACATAAAATCATATGGCCTAGCTTGACAATAAAATTGTCAAGGCATATGACTAGCAATAAAACCAAGATTTATTGAACCAATTTTTTTGATCTACATAAACATCTGAAATACAGTTAACTAGCTACATATAGTAAAGAAAAAAATAGTGCAAACCAACTAACTGAAAAAAAAAACTACTATTTTAGAAGCCTCCTTTTATTCAAGTATTATTAACTCAATCTCTTTCTCAACATTATCAACCTTCAAACCCATTTTTTACACCCTTGTTTTCTTTTGTGACAAAGGAAATTGGACCATTTAAACTTGCAAACATTCCCTCAAGTCTGGACTCACCAATTTTAAATCTTTAGTAGACATCAAAATCATAGTATCCATAGATTTTGCAAAATTCAACCTTTTTTATAGCTTCCCTTCAATTTCACCACTATCCTCTATTCTAGCCACCATAGAGGCACCTAAAAAATCCCTCTCATAACACCACACGCTAACCATTTTATCACCTTTAATCTACTTAGATTCCTCTACTGAGCTCACCACACTTCCAACTACAGAATGGGGATCAATAAATCTTGCACATGGGGCATATCTACTCCCCTAGAATCCTCCTTCCTATGCTCCCCTGAAGAAGCTTCTTCAACCACTCGAGCAAAGTTGATCAAAGAAATGCATCTTTCTTCCAAAATGTGAAACACTGGTAAAAGCATAAAGCCAAGACCATCCTTACCAAAAAATGACATTTCTCTAAATGGTCTTGAAGGCAAAGAATCTAAATTCAGAAGAAGACCTACCCTGTGCTCAGGCTAGATTAAAAACTCCACCATTTTCTTAATATTCTCCTGCTTAGAAACAACTAGACACAATTTTCTCCCAAAAAGAGTTGTCAGATCAAAATTTGCTCTCACCCTTTTACTCTCAGGCAACACTTCCAAGCCCAAAACAACTTATAAAGCATTTGTCACTTCTAAAATGGGTACCCAAAAAACATTCATCAACCTCATTTTAGAAACACATCTTGTAAATCCCATCTCTCTATATTTGGTCCCTCAAAATCTCAAATGGCCATCTCAACGATTCCACAAACTTTGACCCCATACTGTGTAACCAAACTAGTCCATCATCCAAAAACCAATTCCTTAATGCATTGTTCAAAGCATAGATAAACATCCTCCTGAGCAATTTACATGAAATGCCATAAAGGCCCCATAAAATCTGCCTACTTATCGTTATTACTTCCTCATCACCCAAAATCAAACAAATATAAGCTTGAAAAAAAAAAACCCCGTCACCATCCTTTTTTTTAATTTTTATTAAAACTTAATAAAATTAAAAAATTAGAGGTCTACCAATTCCACCCTTAAACAACCATGCCATCATTCCGTTGGCAATTTGGCCTTGCAAGCCAAATGCCAACCCCTATAAACAAATTTTTCTATGAAAACCATCTAATCCTGTACATGGTGATCTCCTACATGGTCATGTCCTTATTCATCGTATTTTGAACCTTGGTATCACTGTTAGAAGTGTCATTGTGTTTCTAGAGCCTACTTGTATCTCATGACATCATAGCTATTTTGAAGTATATTTAGTGATGTGACAATGGTCATGATTATCCTTGAGGGAATAAGAGAGTGTCAAGATGTCTTATGAGGTTTAGTGAGTGGTTTGAAAATTATTTGATAAGATTAAGGATCTTTTGACAAAGTTAACGTATTTTGGGAATTTTGAGGTTATTGATCCTTATAGTTTTAGACCTATTTGATGCCTTGGCTTGAAGAGAAAACTTTATTAGTAGGATGTAAGGGCTTCAAGCCTTGTCAAATGTCATAATATCAAGGTCAACAGTGTGTTTATGGTCATTATTCATGATATACTCATCCAAGCCTAATTCACACCTTAATTCACACTTAGAAGCCATCAAATACCCTTAAATGCCTCATATGGTCTACATTGCACTGTTAAATTTAGGAAAGAGAGTGTTTTGATGCCATATTACCTTTAAATGGGTTTTAAATGGGCCTCATTGATATTCTAAATCATGTTTGAATGGTTTCATATTCATAATGGTCCATCTCAATACTCATTTTCACTTGCACTCATCAATTGGTTCCCATATGTGTGAAAATATGCCTTTTCAGATCCTCCCTTATGTACCACCAATTTTAAAATGATATTTAACCCATGTTTTCTCTCATTCTGACCTCCAATGGTGCTTCAAATCTTGAAATATGGAAAAAAGTATAAAAGTTAAGGTTTTCAAGTGTTTTAGTAGGTTGTATGAACTTGTACAGTTAGGTCTGTATAGAGGGGAGTCATGGGTTGCAGGTGAGTTCATTCCAAATGTCTTGGATAATTACTAGGTTAAAATGATGCGATAATAGGTCAAAACTATCCCTCTTTCTTCATCGATTTCCTTGGCAGTCCAAGCAGACTTTTAGGTTTTCATTCATTCTGTATAGGAGAGAGAAGATCAAGATCTGATATTTTAGGGAGATAAAAGGGGTATATTAACCTTCTTGTTCATGGCATCTTTCTATAGGTTCATGTCCTAATCCTTATAAACAAACGTTAACAACTTGGGCACATAAATGAGCTTCTTCATCTATGCAGGGGTTATAAATGATAATGGTTTTGGTGCATTTTTGAGGAGTTTCTACAAACCAACACTTGTTGTGTCTTCCTGAGGTCCTCATGGACCATATACATCACCCTCCACTCCTGGTTCACATGTGTAGGGTGTGGGAGTGAGAAAAAACTTCATGTTTACTTCATCTACAGTCTGTAAATAAGTTCCTCATGTTGCAAAATCTTAGAGCATAAAGTGGAGGTGTTTTATGGTGCTTTAGTTTTAGTCTTGGTTCCCTTGAGTCTATTTGAGCCTCCTCTACTATCCCCAAACATTCATCTAAGCCCATCCAAGTCATATTCTAAGGTGGCTATCTTGTATTCTAAGTGCCTCCTTTGAAAGTAGAGACAAGGTACCTCTAGAGAACCTTTAAGTTGTCGTAGAGGCATATACATAATCCCTGTATTTGAGGATTATACGATATAACTATGGGCAATTAATTCATCCCTATGGAAATAAATGATCAGGAAGGGTGAAATCAACCCAAAAATATAGTCAGGTAAGCCTCCAAACTTGAAATGGATGTCCTTGTACATATACTTTGGCATAATTTTCTTCAACTACTCCCACGAGTTTAATATCTCTTTCTTTTACAAAAAATGTAGTATGTTAAATTTACAACTAACTTTAATATCCCTCTTAGTTTAAGCCTGAATAATAATCTTTGTGATATTATTAATCTATAGATATAAGAAATTTAAAAATTTAAATGTATACACACTAATTTCAAGAGGAATAATACTTAACATTTGTCTTAAATTATCAATGACTTAATTTCACTATATAAATTACCACCTTAGGTCATCTCCCTAATATTCAAAATTTTAGTTAATCACAATATAAGGGTAAATGTCATAATATATCCATATTATCCAACTATAGTCTTACTCAAATAGTAGAACAACCATGAGAATACCTTTATCTAACCAAAAATATGAAGGGGAGATTACTTCCAAACCATATGACACCATCAGATTGGTGATCCTAGCTAATCCCTAGGGTGTCTAACAAACCATAATAAGCTACCAAAAACCACTACAAGGTAAAACTATGGAAAGTTTTTAGGCTTAGATGACCTATAAACTTAATCACGCATATTTTTTAGGAATGGTAAGGTAACTCTATAGTTTTTTATATTATTTTGGATTTGTATAAATTATTTTTAAATTATGTAAATTTTAATTTAAAATATAAAGATTTATTTATTACACTTTATATTTATATAAATGACTGAGGATAGGTTAATTATCCTATTTCATTTAAATTATAGTCTATGACAATATGCAGTCATTACAAATGCTCTAAAATGGGTTTGTGGTTGCTCAGATTATGATAGTGAATATCAAAACCAATAGACAAATCAAGTAATGTTTAGATGCCTAAAATGGATGAAATTTTATGTTTCTTACTAGAAATGTAATATGAATTTATACTAGTATGTTCTATGCTATATTGTTTTACATGCTTGTTAATATGGTTCTTGTGCAATATCAAAAACTTGGACTTGTGTGCAAAACAACATTTATTCTCCTTCACCTTGAAACCCTAGTTCTAATTTCAACACTTCCTTTTATTATTAAAGGGGTTAGATAGGATTGGTTGAGATGACCCCAACCGCCCCATTGAACACTACATTCATTCCAAAACTTAAAATAGGGTTTAACCCACATGTAGCTATCTAACCTAACTATGTTTGTGTTCAATAATGATATACTAATATGCAATGCAATCCTATGTGGATTTCGATACTTGACAACCTATGATTTTGACCTTGAAAGAGTATTAAAATTTGACTTGATGTTTGTTTCATTTAATAAATTTTATGTTTTAATGAGCTATGTAGTGCATCAAGGATGTATAAATGCATTCTTCAGTGTGTAAGTACTTGTCTAGGTAGGTGATAGATTAATGCTAGATAGGAATAAACTTAGGCTATATTTGTATAAATAGGAGACTCTTTGGGTAATTTTCCTGTATAAAAAACATGTGAAACATGTGGGCCAACCCAAGGGAAAGGTTTGAATTTGGAAAAGAGACATTAATGGGAGCACAAATAATTATGGTATAGGTGGATGGATTCAATAATTGGATTTGGCTAATTGTTACCAAAAAATACAAGAAATTGTGATCTAGGATCATGTGATAATATGTTTAGGATAATTATCTATTTATGCACATATAAATACATCTTATGTGTGAATTATGTTAAATAAAAAAGGTTGGGCCCATAATGAAGTGATTGGCTAGGATAAGATGTGAGAAAGTGTCAATTGTGTATGCACAATTCATGTATGTTAAGGATTGATCAAAACTGAAAATTTTATGTGTCTAATACCAAGTTTATGCATCTACAAATACCCCCATTTTAGTATAGTACTACAAGTTCTAGATCAAAAGGATATAGTGATAAATTTGGTACCTGATTGCAAAAATAATGGGTGTCTTTAGGCATGTCTTGAGTATTGAGTTTGCTCCATGTGGAACCTAAAATAAAAAATGTAACAATAAATGTATACTTATGATATAAAATATAAAGTAATTATTGAAAAAATTGGAGTTTGAAAAATCAATGAAAGAATGGGCCTATAGGTATGCGAATCGAATTACCCTTTAGAGTCATTGGAGAATGGGATGATTATGGCCCAATGAGATTCTAGTGTTAAAACCATAAGTTAGGAAAAATAATCCCTTACCCTTATTGGATATGGAGAAGTTATTATAAGTTAAGCTATGCAGTAACTCAATCGCACCACTCGTTATAATGTTTTGAGAATGGGACCCATGATGGATTCTAATAATTATTAGTAAGTATAACTAAGTGAATCATCCATTGTATAAAAATTTTAGATTCAATTTGAGTATGCATAAGTACATCGGGTATGTCTAAGTAAATTTAATGACATAATATGCCACTCAATCTGAGTAATCCTAGGTAAATCTAAGAATGGAATGAAATAATCTATCACTCAATATAATGCCATGTGCATTATGAGTCATATGAATCATGTCATAATATCATATTATTTTTGAATTTTCACTCATAATCTTGTATAATGTCTCACATATGCCCCTAATATATGTCAATCTTGTCTCTATTTGTGTCTGTCTATGCTAATATGAATCTCTTTGTGCCCAAATTATGAATTATCTATCTGTGAAGGATCAAGTCTCTATGACAATCCCTATGTGTATTCCACCATTTTTTAGGTAATCATCTAAAAAAAATGAGTTTTACACATTATGTTATATACAAAGATGTAAGCATGTAAAGCATGTGCTAACATGATTAGATTATGTCATAGAAAAATTAGATCATTAGAGCATATATGAAACATTTATCCCAAGGCATTCAAGTGTCATGTCAAGTATATATAACAATGAAATGAACAATAATAATCATCATAGTAGTGATCATAAAAATACATAGTAATAATGACACAAATATGCATGATATGTGTCTTGGCATGCCACATAAATAAAATAAATCACATCATAAACTCAACAAATAATCCTAGATGTATCCATATAGAGTCACACATAATGTCATGGCCATAACACATATAAGAAATGATAAAAAAACACATGATAACACACAGTAAGATTCATGTAGAGAAAGAGTCAAACATAGAAATATTTATATAATAAACATTCAATATCATATAGGGTAAGAGTTGCATATATAAGGGTTCAAATGATTTACACTCAATGTTATGTAGATTAAGAGTTAAAAATGTTATACAAAATCAAGTATCACACCATGCAACACATATAAACATTAATAATGAATATAAAGAGCAACACAATCAATGTATGTCTTCATCACACATAGTAAAGTATAGTATCCATATAATATAGCACCCTAAATATTATACATAAGATAATTTTATGTGTAATTAGTGTAATTATCTCAATATTATTAATAAAATGGTCATATAAATATGCAACCGATGTAAATGTACTAAGATGCCCACAATGTGAGCATGCACCCAATGTAGGAAAGGTAGCTTCTGGGTGTAGGAATGTCTTAAATATAAATGTCCATGTCATACAAAACTTGTATTTCTTTCATCTCACTCATGTATACCCTAAAATTCATGTGCATGAATAAACTAGATAAATAATCTATCATGTGTGTTATAAATAATAAATGAATCATGTAAACTAGAAACACATGCCATGCATAGGTCTTTATTTTTTGACATTTTATTGAATATATATGTGCGTGCATGTGTGTGTGTGTGTGTGTGTGTGTGTGTGTGTGTGTGTGTGTGTGTGTGTGTGTGTTGTTTTTTCAATTTCAATTATGTTTTTATTAAACAATGATTTTGTTTTTTTGTGTTTAAGCATGTAATGGGTTGGGAAAATGTTAAGCATGGGCAAAAACATTTTTCTCATGGCCCTCTTGTGCTAGTTATTGTTTGGGCACATAAAGTGAAAGGAATCGAAAAACCTAATTAAAATAGTAGAAAAATATCCTAGTTAAGGCATAAACTCTATATAAAATCATAAATTACAATCTTATAACATCATTAAATTAGAAATAAAGTGGAAGACCTTCAAGGAAACCATATGCATTTACATAGAAAATCAATTTTGAATTATTCCAATAACATTTATTTGATAATAAAGTCAACCATTCTAACATACTAGGTAGTAGTATATATAGAAGGGAGAGATAGGTCTTGCCTCCAAGAGGCATGAGATCCAAATCTTGGCCTAAAATGGTAAAAAAAAATTATGTTAAAAAAATTATCATTCCATAATAGATAAGATGGAAATGAATTCCATGGCCCACTAAGGAGCACTGAGGAGAGGTATGATGTGGACTATATCCTAACTAGTTTTAGCAAGCTTCACTAAGCTACCAATGATTAATCAATGAGGCCAAACCTCTAAAAATTGATAAGAGATTGATGGAGGAACATATTTGATAGAGCTATTATATGCCAGAAGTTTGTGGAAGATACACCTCTTTTGCCTCTATGGCACTCTGAATGACTAAGGGATTGGCCACATGCTGCTTTGCCAATGTTTTTGACATCTCAATCATTTAAAAAATGATAATTGTCTTACTATAATGATTTTGGGGATTTTAAGGCCCACTTTTATGTATTTCACTTATGCGTTAAAGCCAAAATAAGTGTCCATGTCAAACTTCTTGGGATTGTGAAACTTGTTAATTTACCACTCGATCAAAACTTGTGTGGAACTTGACTTTAGTCTCTAGATTGAAAATAATTCAGATGTCAAGTAGTCTTTAAAATGAAATATATATATATATATATATATATATATATATATATATATATATATATATATATATAGTGCTCGTAAGACCCTTCATTTTATCTTGAATCTACATTTTCCCATGTTTGATTTACTCATAACATGACACTTGGCATGCCGTCATTATTTTATTAGGAATCAACTTGGTTTATTGTGTGATCACAAACACACACACACACACACACACACACACACACACACACACACACACACACACACACACACAGTGCTCGTAGGACCCATCATTTTATCTTGAATCTACATTTTCCCATGTCTGATTTACTCATAACATGACACTTGGCATGCCGTCATTATTTTATTAGGAATCAACTTGGTTTATTGTGTGATCAGCCTTTTGATAATGAATTAACAATATATAAACATGTGGCCTAATCCCATTAATCTAGGGCTCATGGGTTCTATTTTTTTCCTTTGCTTTGTCTATAGGCCACGAGTTAACAAGATACTACTGCATGGATGGACCTTACTTGTCGAGATGATAACCTATATTTGGAATATGTGCCTTTACCTAAAGGCTCCAAATGAGAGAAATGTTGCCATGTGGATGACCTTCACTTATCTAGATGATCTACGGACCTAAGGACTTGGGCTTGCTCTTGTTAGCTACAGATGAGTAGGATCATGCCACATGCCATGATCTCACTTATCCAAATGCCTAGGACTTGTCTGCTTCAGTATTTTTCTCCAAAGGAATGAGATGGAGACATGTGGTACAATCTTATTAATCCAAATGATTATGAAGTACTTACCTTAGCTGTTTGAGTCAATAAAAGAGAGTAACTAGGATGAAGAGACATGGTACAATACTAGTTGCTTGAGAGGTTAGCTTAAAAGGAATTATAACCCTTTCCTTCGTAATCTATAGAGAAGAGAGATGAAGACATGCATACCAATCCCCAAAACTTGGATACTTTCCAAAGAAAAATAATTAGTTATTTCAAAAATCCTTCATGAGGAATCTAGGTGCTAAAATGTGAAACAATCTCAAATATTAGGGTCTAGTCATTAGAGTTTGAACTACAAAAATTTGGATCCTCTTAAATTTGATAGTTTCTTCAAGTGTAAAAGAGGCATATGGTGATAGTCTGTGCAAGGAAACTTCAAAAAATGACTGAGTATGAAAAGTCATTTATATTGTAGGAGATATTTCTGAGTTGGATCAAGTAAGCTTTGTCAAGGTTGCTCTACGAATCAAAAATAATATTGAGAAGAAAAAACAACCTTGAGAAAAACTCAAGTTAGATTAGTTAGCCCATAAAGTTGAAATATGAATTAAATGAACTTCATAGCACTAAAATCCAAAAAGATGCATAAAATAACTTCAATAAATATGTCCATTTCAACCTTTATACTCAGGTATCAATCAAAATATTAGAAATGTGGGAACACTCAGTTAGTTTAGAATCAAATCAAGACTTCACTCTGAATAAAAAACTCAAACTTAAGATAATGACTTCCAATTTAGACTTGGACTAATTCATTTCACAATTTGAACATGGAATTTAAGTTCAAAGAGGGTCCTCATTTGAAAATTTGAAAATGGAGAATTTTGGTCACAACAAATGTCATCAATGGGATGCTCACATGTAGGCCCTAGTCAATTGTGGTGAATGTTACCCATTGTGGGTGAATACTAACACATGTATCTATATCAGAATTTGATAAGTGATCTCATGCTATGACATATCCATCATGGTCTTCATAGACCATATGATCCTGTGTAAGCTATTTAACACTAGTAACCTTAGTATTATTTTGGAATCTATTGTACAATATGAGAGTGTTCCTGTGTTTTTTGTGGAACACATGGAGCAGCTTGTAGAACTATATTAGGGTGTGATGTAATATGTAATGACTCGTTAAATGTAATATACCTATGATGTAATGGATGTTAAAATATTGTTCTTATAGGAAGATTAATTACCTTTCTTTGAACTCATTGCATATAATGATCTTGTACAAGGTGTATAACAGGTTTTGGTTTAGCCTTAGCATTATATGGAAAGGTCTTTGGTTGGATAGAAGACTCATATGGTATACCTCAAACTTTAATCACTATGATGCTATTGATGCATGCCATGAATAAATGTAAGGAATATTGTACTTTATGGATATTATGTATCTAAGGAGGTCTTAACAACATTTTGAATGCCCCTATATTGGTTAGAACCAATAATAAAGTATATTATTTTAGGACATACCCTAAGTGGAAAAAAAATTCTCCCAAGAGGGTTTTGTATCTTTCCATTGAATCCTTTGACTACCTTTGTTGTACCTATAAATTCCTCTAGTGTGCATCTGATACTGATAAGGAGTGTCATAGTGCAAACATTTTTGCTTGACCCATTATCCATCATGACACTTTGTATAGGCAACAAGTCAATGTAGGCACACACAACCAATAGTGCATTAACATAATAATCATTGACACATTAATATTTATCTAACATGATAGTAGGTATATGTACTTGTGTAATTTGAAGTGTACCAATAATACCATCCAAAGGATGCTCCTCTTCAGTCCTAGAATCATAATAAGTGAGAAGAGGGTGTGCATTATAAGTCATATTAAATTTAGGATTAAATGTTGGTCTATTATGCCAAATGATTTGGAAAGGTATTGAAATTTTTCTCAACTATGTTTTCCCATTAGGTTATATCCTTGATTCATTCAAAAATGTATTAACCTCAATAATGTTTTCATCAACAAAACCTAGTATTGTATGCCACAAACTAATGAATTTATCAATTAAATGTCCTATGCACCTATGATAATCACAATATGAACTAATTTCAAATCCATTATATGGTTATTTATTAATATCAACCAATTTTTGAGGAGGGATAAATAGGAGATTTCAATTAAGTAAATTTTGTAGTATCTTATGAGGAGGTTCAAGTAATTGTGTAAAGTACCTCCTTTGAGGAGATGATTAGACAAGTTTATTAGTAGGCTATGAAACCAAATTAACTTTGAATTTTGAATAATTCCTAGTATCATTTGATTTTAATTTAAATTTTTTTTACTCTAAATTTTTTCACCAAATTAGTTGGAGTACTGGGCCCATACTTTAGCTTATTCATGGAAAAGATCTTAACTTAAAAACCCTTAACTATATGGCATAAGTCATCAAAAGATTGAAATATGTCCTTAAAAGTAAGTGTTTCTTGAATATGTCTTGTAAATCATTATTATCCATGGAATTTGTCATCTTAGAGGGCATGGTATTGTAATGAAGTAAATAATCACTGAGGTGTCCATTAGGTCCTTGCTTTAGTTTTGTAATATGAGCACAAGACATTTCATTATTGATGTTGATTGAAAAGTGTGCTAAGAATTGATTGGATAAAGGATTTAATGCATTAACTGATTGAAAAAGGATATCATAAAACCATTGTAAGGCATATTCTTTAAGACTTTGAGGAAACAACTTAGTGAATAACTTATCATTGGACATATTTTCCAAACATGTTGTGTAAGAGGCTCAATGGTGTTGTTTTGGATCACCTTTACCATCATATAATGTACGTTTAGGTGACACAAATATTGTAGTCAAGGGATAAAATTAAATGTTAGAGTCTAATGTATTATTTAATAATTCATGAGAATCAATGGAATGACCCATTTTGAATTAATTTTATTCCAATTGAGAAACTTTGGCTTGAATATCAATGATAGTTTATAGAAGGATTTGAGATGTACGTAGAGGAAATTATGGAACAATGGATGGAGTCACATAAGTAAAAACCCTAGGAGGTATAAAATTATGATGTGTAGGCCAAAAAATGTGAGGAAAACCTTTTGTTTCCACCACAACATGGGTGAGCATCACATGTGTAGATATAGGGATAATATCAACAATAGTAGTGGTTTGAACACATTTGTATATTGTGTGCCTCTAAAAGGTAAATTAATATTTTTTATGGGATAATCATGTTGTTACTTATATGCGATAAAATTATTATTATTATTTAATTCTTAACCTCTAGGATTATATTCAATGCCTTATCTAGATCGTTAGATTGCATACAAATTCACTCCCAAAAGCTAGAAACGGTTGTAACTTATTTAGAGTCTACACCATTAAGGTTATTATGATTTAATCTATCATGATATTATTTATTATGTTCATTGTAATATTGATAAAAATTTCAAGTTCAAGCATATCTTCATTAACACGTGTTCATTTTCAACATTTGCATGAATAGAAGAAGGAATTTGCTTCTCATCTATTTTAGAAATTTTAGATTGTAAAATCACATCGTTGGTCCAAAGGGATATGGATATGATCAAATTTGACACCACTTAGCCTAGAATTTTGATTTATAGGGATAAGAGAGCTAACCTTATTATATGGTAGAGAATATGATCATGAAAAACAATCAAAAGGGCTAGAGCCAAGGATAGATTGTTGCACTATATTAGGAAATTAGAAATCAGATCCAAAACAATAACACATAAATCTAAAACCCTAAGAAGGTAGAATGAATCCCTAAAAAAAACATAGGTTTTTTTATGCTCTAAAGAATGGAGGTTAACCAATATGTGTTTAAACAAGATAACATATTTAAATAATTTAGATTGTATAATTTATTTCTCAATAACACATATATGAATGTAAAAGATAAAATAATATTGATTTATTACATTTTTTATTTATATAAATGACCAAGAGGATAGGGTAATTATCTTATTTCTATTCATTCTAGGTATATGATAGTTTACATTCATCAACAATGCTCTGAAATGGGTTCATGTTTACTTAGATCAGGATATTAACTATTAGAACATGCCCAAATAGATTTAGTAATGTGCAACTACCTTCAACAGTTGGAGTCATATTTTTTCTACCAAAAAAATCCTTGATTTTTCTACTAGTCCTTTTTTTTCTAGGTCACTACATCTACCTATTAATATGTTTCTTGTGCAATATCTTAATGTTTTCCTCCTTCACCTTGAAAACATAGTTCCACTTTCAACACTTATTTTTCCTATGAAAGGAGTTAGATAGGATGGGTTGAGCTTACCCCAACCACCCACCACTAAGTGGCTAAGTGTTGTCTAAATTTAAATACAATGAAGAGGGATCAAAATGCATGCAATTATCCCACCTAATTTTGTGTGTGCTCAACAATTATATATTAGTATGAATTTCAATCATGTGTGGATTTTAACACTTAAAAACATGTGATTTTGACATTGTAATAATACTAATTTTTTTCTTAATGAGTATTCATTTGAGGAGTTTATAGATCTTGATGCATTAGGGTAGTGCCTCAAATATGTGCAAATGTATTCCTTAGTGTGAAATTAATTGTAGAGGTAGGTGCCATATCAATTCTACACAGGGATAGGCTTAGGTTTGATGTGTATAAATAGGAGACATTATAGGTAATTTACCTCTATAAAAAAATTTGAATCATGTGGCATAACCCAAGGGAATGGTTTAAATTTGTAAAATAGTCATTAAATTTCACATGGTGCCATGCCATTAAACTATAGTGTGTCTAGGGCTATTTGTAGCTAATATGTAGCCTAAGTCACCTTATATCTTATCTTTTCACATTTATTTATGTTATCATATTGTCAGTATGGTTGGCCTATGGAGTAACCATAACCTAATTATCATATATATACAAGATAGTGGTTAGTACTTGAGGATAATTTTAAAAATTATATTCTTATTGTATGGTTATGGAGTTTTACCCCTCAAATTGGCATAGTATTATCTATCAATTATTATACTTTGATATCAATTATTGTTGTGGATATACTTATTCTTTTAGACACTATTTTTGAATTATAGAGCATCTCAGTCTTGTACACTTGTCAAATACATATCATGGATGTACCTTAAGCTTTTAAAACTTTCCTGCTACTGAAAGTTTCACATCCACTATCTCTTTATGCCTATTAATTATCTATTAGTTTGAATAATGTTATCCTAATGATTCAGATCTTATATCATACTCAAAATTTTATAAACCTGCTTAGCTTCTATCTCTACAAGTTTTGGACTTGTGCATGTTTTTGAGCTACCTGGACACTTGCATCCTAGTTAGACACCTACATCGATACAAGTGTCCTATTTCGGTGAAAGTGTAAAGTGCCCTAAGGTCAGATGATTTACAAATGAAATTTATTCCTATGGTCATCCTAGTTCTTTAATGTGAGATATTATCCAAAAGGATTGGTATAAATACATGATCACTCATCATTCATTCCTCACCTAGCACATACCTAAAAAATCACAAGGCAAAACACAAAAAACATTCAATCAAGCATTCAAGTGTGCAAAGCTTCCCTATTTTTTTCTTATTTCCATATCAGTCGTAGGAAAAACACATCTATAGGTTTAAAGTACTGAAGGAGAATTCATAAGCCATATTTTCTAAATTATAAGTTAGATCACTCTAAGTACCTACTTATCACACATCACATCATTATGTATACACAAGCCCACATGTAGGGAAGAACTACATGAATCTGAGACCCTCTTTAGATTATTGACTATGTAAGTAGTGCTCATTGACAGAGGGGTCTTTGGGATAGCTCAACATTGTGTGCCCACTAATCCATTTTTTCCAAAACCACTATGAAGATGAAAAATTAGGGTTAAAAAACAACAGTCCAAAACCAGATCTAAATGAATCATAGGGAAGGTGACATAAAACCCAAAAACATCTAGGTGTTTGCATTTAGTTTTAATGGGTATTATATAATGAACACCTTCATCCAAATTAGACAAAAGCATTGATGCAGTTGTCCCAAGTTGACGCAAATGTTTGTAACTACAAAGGTATAATTTTCAAAATCAGGCAACTAATCTAGAATCTAGATCCAATCTCTTCCCTTCCTATTCTAGATCCAAATCTGTATTAGCATTAGAACTAGCTAAGTATCTTGTTTTCATTATCATTTAAATATATATCATAGTGTACTTCCTATTTTTAGCATATCTTAGAATAATGAATTTAGTAAATGTTTATCTAAGTTTTGAAATTAATTATCCTTCTATAGATTTATTTATCACTCTTGTGCTTATTCATTTATATATTTTTAACCCTAGATCCCCCCATCAAAATTTTAGAGTTAAACCTTTGGTGAACTTGAAATATTTCCATGCAACTCCTAGTGTGCTATATGGTTTTCTTGATTTTTTGATGTCTAAATTGTTACAATTAATTTCATAAAAGAAAATTTATTTTCCTAGGCTCATGTTTAATATGGCTAAGAAAGATATTATTCTTCCTCTTAACCCTAAGGAGGGTGATAGAAACCATCCATCTAACTAGGTCCATGTTATCACTCCTTCAAGGGGTAAGGTATTGTTATCAACAAAAGTTTCACCCTTGAGGAGGGTGTTCAAGCCTTCTCAATTTAGTGACAACATGAGGACTCTTCAAGGGATGTGGGTGACCTTATAGCTGAAGAGAAGATAAGGGTGAGCTCCCTTGATGTATCACTTATGATCAATCACTTATCTACTAACTTACAATGAAAAGGGATAAATAAAACTATAAACTAAAGGGGAGGTGATACACTAAATCTTATGACCACTACCACTGATTTTCATGTGCACTATGACCTATAGGACTGAAATAACATACACTACTCCTAAGAAAAATCTATCACATCAAAGTTTTTCAAAGAGGTAAGACAATATGAAATCATAAGGGAAGATATTTTCCACTTCTAATCCACATGGAACCCCAAATAACACTCTTCACAACAAGGGAAGAAGAATAGGACAACAAGACAAGGTGAGCTAAGTCTACACTTGCCTAGATCAACCATTCAAAGATTCACACTACATAAAAATATAGAAGTAGGTAAAACTAGTCATATTATTGATCAATAGGGATACAAAAGAGCATGGCTATGCCATATTCCTAGTGGAAGGATCCATTATAATGCCAAAATCAAGCATATATATAGAAGAGAATGAGAAGGAGAGAGGAGATGGGTGTTGGAAAAGCCTACGACAAGTGTCATATCATGAAAAAGTAGGTTACAAACAATAAAATTTCCAAAAGACAATCATGAAACTCTCCTCAATGTGTGTCATCTTGGAATGATATTATTATTCATCAAGGTGGTGTAGGAGATCATCATTATCCTCTATGACTCATCCATCTTGTTTAAAACTAACCATTAAGAGTGATTATGAAGTGAAAAGTCATATTCTTGGAGTCTAAATACTTGAATTGCATTGTAAATATGTTTAATGCCTCTATCCAATTATATTTCCACTCTCATTTTGTAATTGCATTCAAAATTCTCACATTTTGCTCTTTTGAGGCCTATTCTTTGTAACCCTATTTGGACACAAAAATCCAAAGTTTGAAATATCCAAAACACTTCTATGGAAACTTAAAGTTTATTTGAGTACCATTTATCCCCTTCAAGTTTCACCCAAAATTTTATGGCTCAAATCCAAATTTAGACCCACTTTATCAACATCCACCTTTCCTAATTAGGCCTAATACAAGGCTACAATACTAAAGACCATATAATTCCATATATTACTTCTATAAAATCACATATATTATATCAAATTAGGTCATATGGACAAGTTTCATGCACCATTCCAAGGGTTAGAACTTGAGTTATGCCAAAAATAAGTTTTCTAGCCCTAATCTAGAAAAACACAGGCTTGAGGAGGCCAAGAGTAAGGAAAATTGAAGTTTTTGAATTTTATGGCACTTCATGACAAACCAATAATTGGATTAGGTCTTCCCAAACATTCCGTAACTCTTTCAACAATTGGTTATTCTTGAACAATTTTCAAATCTCTTAAACATGCCAATTTTTAGAATTCTGTGAGTGTTCTTAGGACTGTCAAAAAGGCTGTAGGTGTCCTTGTGGTTTTTTATCAACCTATTAGGATATTAAACACATTAGAAGGTTTTTCATGGATTTGAAATACCTCAATTTTTCATTCAAACACCAATTCTAAATCACATATAGCATACTTTCTCCAATTCTTGAAAACATGCTTACAAGAGGAGCTCTTTAGCAGGCTTATTTGTTTTCTTTGGGTTTGATGTTTGATGGTTAAAGAAAGGTTATTTTCATAAATTATCCTCCCTCATCAACTCTCCACATACCTTATAACATATCATTGTGGCTTTCATCCTTAATTTTTTCTTCAAACCACATACTTCAAGAAAGTTATGCTTCTCTTGCTTGAGAATGTGGACCTACATGTCTGTAGACTTGTAGGTCTACATTCACCCTTGTTTAAGCCACTAATGACATGATTATTGGTATTAAAAACCCATATATTAATCTAATTTATCCCTTAGAATAGTTTTCAAGATCCAAAACCTCATTTAAGCCTCTCAAATGCCTTCAAACATCTAGCTTTGTCTTGGAAACACTAGACTGATGTTCTTTAGGTCTGTACCGTGTAAGTGTATCTCAAGGATGGTCTTAGGAGTTTTTTTGATTGATAGGTGTCCTATTAGAGTTTATTAAATCTAAATTGAAGTAATAAAATAATCATTTAACTTGTATTTCCAATCAAAGCTTCAAAAGTGCTTTCCCATTAGGCCTTCTTTGTTGTCTTTGAAGATTGTAGGTACTCTTTGGACTGTATACAACTCCTATGTCCCATTCATGGTTAAAAAATATCCTAAATGCACTAATAAGTGATTGATATAGTGTTTCTAAGTATTTTTCAATATATCTTTACTTGTCACCATCCTCAACCCTCAACTTCTAACTCAAAATTGTCTTTTTCTTTAAAACATGTGTAGGTAGGCATGTAGGTATTTATTATGCACGCAGTCCACACAATGATTAATACTTACATGAATTCACCTTCCAAACTCTACTTAAGGGGTTTTAAACACTTTAATGAGTCTCTATAAATATTTACACCTACAAACTTTGGAATTTTGTGCTTGCCCTACAAACATCTCATATCCCAAGCATCTCAAAGTGATCACCTTTACATGACTATTTTGAGCTCATATCCTTTCCTATTCTCACCACATGACCAATATTTTTTGATCGCATGATCTCCTATATACACCTCAAGTTGAATTTTACTTTTTAATTAACATCAATTACTCTCAAATGTCTTAGAAACTTGCTTATTGGTCACAGTCTTATGTCCACTCTTTCATACCTATAGAATTATTGAAGAACACTAAAGCCAAAGTTATTTATAATATATTATTTATCCTTGATGATTAGTTATTTACACCTAGATATATTTATATGAGGTATTATATGTTGGTTTAAGCTACTTATAATCCACTTGAGATAAGAAACATGCAAAAACACCAAAACCATGCCTGCCATCTTCACAAACCAATAAACAGAGCCCTTTTCTTACCACCACAATACTCACATGTGAAAAATTAATAATTTATATGATATTTTAATACCAAAATAATATTTAAATACATTAAACCATCCTTCACCTTCAACAACAAGCTTCAAAAAGTCATGAAATTGTCTGAAACGAAGCTAGTGGGGTTTTAGGAGGCTTTTAGAGCACTTATTTTGTTAACGATGGTTCATAAATTTTATCCAATAAAATCATGAAAAAATGAATTTAATTTAAATGTAATATGGGCCCCTATCATACCCTAAGATAATTTGAGCCAACTCATTTTCTCCTTCATGAACCAAACATTTGAAAATAGCCCTCACTAGCTTGCAAAGAGATCGATAGAGAAATAGAGAAGATTTTTACCTTTTTTGGACCTGTTACACACTTCTAAGCATGGATATGAATTTTATGGTATTAGGTGATTATTTTAAATATATTCATCAGCTAGTGCCATCATCCTCTTGGTTGGAGATGCCCAATTTCACCATAAAAAACTATCAAAACCCATCAAAATTCCTTCTTGACAATGATCATCTATTATAACTTGTTCTAGAGGCCAAACAAAAGGTATTAATACCATTCAAAAATATAAATGAATGTTTAATAACCTATTTTTTAACTTACTCCTTCCATGATACATGCATCATGTTATATTTGGGGCTTTCAAATAGTGAATAAAGAAGTAAGAGATGTTTCAACTTTGATCTATGTTATAAATGCACATTTTCCACATTTTGAAGCTTTTACAGACCCCAATAGAATATGACATAATATCTATGAGTGCCACATGGCCTTAGGTGACTTCTCTTTGCATGGTTCAACTCCTTCTTGATGCTCTTTAATGAAGTCACCTTATACTATGTCTTCATGTGAATCAAATATAACTTGGAACATTATGAATTACATTAATATTTACAAACTTACCTTAATTTTTTCAAACTGTATTCTAAAAGGCCTTTTGAAAACTCATCAAGGACCAAGTTATGAGGACTAGCTAATCAATTGATTATTATGACTTCACATTAGGATAAGACCTTGCAAAAGACCCTAAAAAAACCTAAACATCACTTTAAGACACTACCACATAATATAACATCAAGACAAGGATTATCAAGAGCTATTAATATGGTTATAAGGCTTGAAAACAAAGTTTGAAATGATACTCCCTTATGGTAGCCAAATATGGCTAACAAGTGTGTGTGTGTGTGTATATATATATATATATATATATATATATATATATATATATATATATATATATATATATATATATTCAATCTGAAGCACCTAGGGTTTGTTCTTGTGAATCCATAAATTATCAAATCACCCTCATGCCCAAGTTAATATAAGAGTTATAAAATAAAAATCAATAATTCAGTTAAAAAATCACATTATTAGAAAATCAAATTTCATGTGCCAAAAATCCCAAACATGCTAGTGTTAATCATGTGTTTGCATGTTTATCTACCAAATGTTGAGCAAAAGAAAGTATCTTATCCAAATGAAAAGCTAAAACATAATACATATATAATGAGTGATTCAAAAAATGATCAAAATGATACTAAGAGTCCAAGTGAAATCTTAAGAGAAATGGTTCAAGACAAAGTGATTCAATTACCTCCCTACATCCTATAAAGAGATCCAAATATTATTGTGCATATCATAGAATGCATGGGAATCATACAAATTTTTTTTTTGCATTGAAGATCAAAAGACAAAGTCACAAAGGTAGTGGTGATCATATCATTGATACATCAATCAATAACGTCATTCAAATTATGAGTACCTCTCTTAAAACACAAGTACTAAAATATAAAATATGGGTACCAAAAGATAATTCAAAATAAAAACACTTATAAATGCAATAATTAGAGCAAGAAAAAATTCAAAAGGCAAAGTTAGATCAAGTAATGTTACAAAAAGATCAAGATGAAAAAGCTAAATTTCTAAATCTAGTTACAAATGGGGTAATCACAAGCTTTTCCTCATATCAAGACCCCTTTTCTATCATTGCTCATATAAAGGGAAAACAATTTATAGATATCAAGGTTATGGACTATCAATATACAATTTTTTGTTCGATGTCATTTCTTAAATCTCTTGAAAATAATTTTCAACATGTAGATGAAACTAATGCAATTCCAAAAAATATGGGATCAATTTAGTTAAGAGTTTAATTTGTTTCAAAAGAATGTTCTATTACTTTTTGGGTTATTTATAATCCAAATGCTTATAATAATGTAATTTGAAAATCATGGTTACACTCAATAGGCTCAATGGTTGATAGAAACAACAGTTGTATATCATTTGATCATCAAGGAAAGCTTACACCTTTTTCCAAAGAAGGAAATATATCTTCAGCTACCATACAAATAGATACCAGTAATGACATATCAATAAAGACAAAATATATAGAACATTTTACAAAAGAGAAACAAAATGAATCTTGGAATAAGATTTTTGCTAAATCTAGCATCACTAGAGAGCAAGAGGCACAATATATTAATCACTACATTCCATTGATACAATAATATGATATGCTTTCTAATACTACTCTGCACACATATGTCACATTTAGTTTAGGAAATGTTACTCATTTACCACTATTCAAATATTTTCATCCTCCTCTTCAAATCATTTGGTAGCTTATACAATCTAAAAATATTTCAAATATACCAAAAAATGAACAAAAATTCTAAAATCTAAAACTACATTTGTAGCTTTTACATGCTTTATTAGCTCCTTGGCATATATATTGTTAGTTCCATGTTACTGTATAGATTATCATTTATTTCTATATATACGTTTTTCATGCATATTTTAAGAGTGATATAGGCATACATAGACACACGATCTATGCAATTTTTTTATTGGGCCTTCCTTCTACTCATGGCATATGGACATTAGGGGCATCCACTTTGATCATGATACACCTAGGTTATATCATTCTATGGTCACTTTACATTATCATGTTTGATCTTATGCACTTACACATGCCTTTATCCATGCTTATATGTTTTTCAGTGTACTTAATATGCTATGTACTTAACATATTTTACTAACACATATATCTAGAGACTAGTATGATATCTTTATGTTGGTTGATCATACTTTTTATTTATACACTTCCTTGAGTGTCTTGTCTTGATTGTTTGAGAATTTGAATATGCTCTATTTTTTGTGGCCCCCATGCCTTTGTTTGCCTCTTTGAAATTTTAATATGTCATTCTTTCTTTTGTATACATTTGACTAAGTTGTGTACCTTCAATTGTGTGACATTTAAACATGCCCCTTGTTTGCATCTCCTTAGACCATTGTATATTATCTTGTTTTTGAGTGATCTTGCATGTGTGTTTGGTCGCTTGCTGAGATTTTAATAATACTATCTATACATTACCATGATCTATATAATGCATATTAGGATTTGATGTGATCACATTATGTGTGCTTCAATGATATATCTACCTAAACATGTTTCTTATATATGCTACATGGTTCATACACAGATTATACAGTTATCTTATCATTTTGAGGTAAGGTAACTACTAGTTTCTACTTCTCCTCACCTAAAATAGGAGGGAATATTAGTGGGAGCATGTCATAGAGGCATGGATTCCACATTCTTCATAGATTCATATTACAGTGGAGGTATGTTATGGAAACATGTCCTTTACATTTTACATAGTTTCAGACATATAGTGGGGCTATGTTATGGAAACATGTTCTCCAAATTTACACCAAATTCAAATTTAGATATACAGTGGGAGATTATTTTGAAAACATATTCTCTACACTTACACAGGTTTCAAATTGGCTAAAATTATAGTTATGTGATTCAAATACACATTTATGGTATAATTCTATACATTGGTACCATTGTTATACCCAAGTTTTAGCATGATACATATATAAGGTGCATATGCTATGCAAAAAGGCACTTAACATTAAAAAATTAAGATTAGTTTCAGATTTTAAAACACTTATATAAACCATCATCACCCATGAGGTTGAACTTTTACATATTGTATTAAGCTAATCTACTATAGTAGTTGGTTCACTTTTTAGTATGGTTGAGGTGATTAAGTAATTCAACCTTAACAACTTTATAGGTTGTAATTGATTACATCATCTAACCACACTAGATTTATAGTGTGGATTAACTTGATTCACTCACATTCATCAGGGTATAAATATGATTGGGTTATAGGTTGATTTAATCTCAATTGCTAGGTGGAAACTCACCTTTAGCTCCAAGGTTGGGGGAAAGTTTTTTCCTTCATTTTTTAATATATTTATGCACTTTTTAGATTTTAGATTTATTATAATATCAAATCTAATAATTTATAATGATACATCTTTTATCTTTTCAAATCAAATTGCCAAAAGGCAAGGCCATTGCATCAATACACAGGTGTACTTCTAAATCTTTATCTCTTTACTTTCAATTATTTCAAATGCTTTTAATTTCAGATTATTTAAACTAATTACATATTGTCATATGCTCTTAGTTATAAGTTAGTCATTAACAAAGCACTCAAGTTGGACTCATGCAAATACAAGGTGTGTTATACACACCCATGAAAACATTTATTTACCTTTAAAATAAAAATTTCATTATTAGATTAAGGGGGGAAGTGTAGACACTATTTCTAAATTATATAGCACCTCAGTCTTGTACACTTTAAAAATACATATCATGGATGTAACTTTAGCTTTTAGACCTTTTCCATTGCTAAAATGATTGCATACACTATCTCATTGTGCATATTGATTATCCCTTAGTCTAACCAATGTTATCTTGATGACTCAGACATTCTATCATACTCAGAATGTTGTAAACCTACTTATCTTTTATCTTTACAGGTTATATATATGTGCCTATTTTCTAGCTGCCTGAACACTTGCATTTGAATTAAACACCTACGTTGATGCAAGTGTCCTACTCTAACACAAATGTCTAGTGCCCTAAGGTCATATAATTTATAAATGAAACATATTTCTACGGTTGGTCTAAGTGATTTAATACAAGATATTCTCCAAAAAATTTGGTACAAATACATGATCAATCCTCATTCATTTCTCACCTAGCACAAACCTAGAAACTTACAAGGTAAAATATAAAAGCGTTCAATTGAGCATTAATATGAGTAATTTTCCATATTTTTCTCTTATTTCAATATCAATCGTAGGGACAATACATATATAGTTATGAAGTACTGAAGGAGCATCCCATGAGCCATATTTTCCAAGTGACAAGCTAGGCCACTTTATGTACTTGCTTATCACATATTTCATACGTATATACCCACAATTCTACACGTATGAGAGAATTACATGAGTCTAAGTCCCTCTTTAGAGTATTGGACATGTAGGTAGTGCTCATTGATAAAGGGGTCTTTGGGACAACTTGACATTATGTGCCCACTAACCCATTTTTCTCACAACCACTATGAAGATGAAGAACTAAGGTTTTATCATTTGAAAAGGAGAGATAGTCTATGAAGTTGCATTGTGACACAAAATCTAGAAGCATTCAAGTTGTCACATCCATTTTCAATAGGTATTCTATATTGGACACCTATGTCCAAATCAGCTAGTAGTATCAACTTAACTATCGTAGGTCGATGTAAGTGTCCATAGCTAAAGAGGTATAATTTACAAAATCAAGAGATTGATCCAAAATCTATATCCAGTCTATTCCCTTGATGTTATAGATCCAAATCTATATTAGCATTAAAACTAGCTAAGTATCTTGTTTTCATTATCATTGTAATATCTATCATAGATGTACTTCTTATTTTTGGTATATTTTAACATAATAAACTTAGTATATGTTTATCTGAGTTTTGAAATTAATTGGCCTTATATAGATCTATTTATCACCCTTGTGTTTATTCATTTCTATATTATTAACCCTAGATTTCTTAATCTAGATTTTAGGGTTAAGCAATTCTATTCTCATTATTATGTTATATTATTATTAGTTTGCTTTGTGATATTTACATTTATATTAATTGCAATGAATTGACTTGATCTAAGTCATTTCATTTCATGTGGATGGATTTGACATAGGTTATCAGAGTCTAATATCCACTCACACAATAGTCCTCGTGTGTATCCCAAATCTAATATTTATATACAAGCATATCATGCAAGTTATCTTTACTCACTCACCCAAGGCATAGAGAGAGGTAACTAGGTTGGGTTGGGGGTTAGTTTATAATGGTAAAACCATGCATTTTATCATGTGCATACATTTATGTGTGAGAGAGTTATTAGATCTTACTATATATTATCATAACAACACATGGCAACAAGTAGGCATACACATGAATAAAAACATAGGCACACTATTCCTTCAGCATGAGGAAAAAATGATAAACTATAACACAAGCACATTATTCTACCTAAGTTTCATCCCTTCATATGCAATACGTAGTTAAATTCAAGAACAACATTAGTCAAATCATACTAAAATTATCCTATATCCATAAAAAACAATAAAAATAAAATAAAAATTTATCTTATCCATTACTTAGTCTATCATGATTATAATTTGATCCATGTCACTTATCAATATCATAATCTATCCTTATTATCTTTCTTTCTTCTATTCAACTTTGTAAACAATTTAGTAGCATTTTCCTATAGGTTCATCCATTACTCCAAATATCTTATGTGTCTTCCTTTTATAGGTTTGTAAAAGGTTCGATATGTCATTTGGTAGCTCAAATGCCACTAGTCATTATTTGATACAACTTCCACTAACTTGATAGTTAATGATTCCATCCAATTGAGGTCAACTACCTCATTATTTTTCATCACTTATAAACAAATAATTAGATTCAAATTGTAACTCATGGCTCATGATATTTGTCCCCTTAAATCATGTTGAATTAGATAGGTCTGATAGTTAAATGTAGACACTTTTCTATTTTCATGACTACACTTTTGGGCATGCACACATGGATGGCTTTGTCATCATGCACTAAGCTCTACTTCCTTAAGGTACTCATGATAGTTTATAGATAAATTTGACTCACACACACATATGGAATTTTTGTTTGGAAAGGTACATCAAAAGCATGGGTTAATATCACCCCACACTAACTTGGGTGGCCATCCTTAGATAACATGTTAATATTTTACCATTGGTCAGCCTTGCCTTATACCTCTTTATCTAATTCATTCAGGGCACTGGGTTTCTCGTCTTCAATATTAGTGCCATGGTGCATGTTATCTTAACTTATAGCTTATTTTGCTCTAGGTTCATCCCACCTTCTCATAATGGCATCTTGTACACTCTTTTATTTACACCATTATTCAAAACTTTGAGTTCAGCTACTTAATTTCATTGAATCAAATAATTTAGGGGTATCCTGCTTTACCTCTTTTTCAAGGGTGGTCCATATTGTCAACATACCCTATATATTTTATATGATGCTTATCACTTGTGCACCCAATCCCTTTAATGTTGGAGTATACTATTAGATTTCTTTGTCCTATTATTTCACATTTCTTAGCTTCTCAATAGATTCCTTTATTATCTCCTCAGGGAAACTCTCTTCATAAATAGTTTTCAGTTGTAGCTCTGACAAGTGTTGCTCAAACTCCTTATTCTTCATACTTATTAATTGGATGATTTCTTCCACCTATTGGAAAATATTTTCGTGTTCCTCCTTATTTGTATTTTTGTAAATTTGGAGGGATAACATGTTCTCCACCTATTATTCCTTGTGGAGATGCATGTTTATTATTGTTTTTTTCCAAGGGAAATTCAAGAATAGTTGTTCTGTTGCTGTAGCACTTTCTAAGAGCTTATTCAATGTATCCTCACAATTTTGAAATTGTTTGGAAAATTAAATTTGGATTTTCTTAACTTCCTCTCACACATCTCAAGCACCTATCCCACTCTTTAGGATTTGTTCAATTATCATCTCTATCTTTTCTAGGTGCTTGGATTGAGATTTATGAACTCCATCTAGAAACTTGGGATGCTATTTCATGACCCATTCACATAAATTCATGGTCTTAAGATGCATGGCCACTACCTTTCTCTTTGATACTCTACAATTTTTCTATTATTCTTTGAGTGTTCTCTCTACTGAAGAGAGTTTCTTCTTTTCTTATTCAAGCTCCAGAGATACTTTCGTTATTCACACTTTTGGTTTTTGTAGGTCATTTTTTTCAACAATGTTTTTATTGGAAACCTATACAACTAAGTTTATTGTCATGTTCCCCACCTACAAATCACTGATGTTCATAGGATTGATGAAAAACAAGACGTAGGTAGCTTCTGAAGGATTCAATCCCACAATCATGGATACTTCAAATCATGGCTCATTTGCATATGTTTACAAATAAAATAAATATGCTTGTGGGTTATTGTTAAGGCATGACTAGGCTTCATTGTTGTCAACATGTATATTTCTTCTTCCTTTAGGCCACTCTAGGCTCTAGTGCTGATAGTGTATTATTTTTCTTGTCTTGTTTATAAGGTTCATTCTTCCACCCATATATGTTTTTCCCTTTTCTTCCCTCTTTCTCTCTTCTTATTTTCCATCCAAATTTTGTTTCGAACCCTCTTTTATGGGTTGCTCTCCTTGGGGATATGCTATGGATCACATGTACTTTATATGTTCCATGACTAAATTCACTCCTTTATTCATCACTATCTCCAAATATTTCACACCATTTATTTATGATTTAGGCCCTCCTACACTTGGCACCTATTTTGTGCACATTTATTTTTATGCTTATTACTTCTTTTCACTAGTGTAAGGGGGGGGGGTCTTGTACATCCAATTCCTATACAAGTCCTTGTGTACTTGTGCATGGGAAATCTAGTGATTTTTATTCTTCTCAGCCCTTTTCTTCTTCTTCCACATCAACTAGAAAAGGTGACCGTATGTCAGTATGCTTTTGTCACAAACCCATGTTTCTTCTTCTTCAAAGGTGCATCATATAAATCTGTCTCCTTTGAGTCCTCTCATATAGGAGATAAAGGCACATAATTCCTCTTATTTATCTTCTTCTTTTTGAAGGGGAGGCATGTGAACTTCTTGACTTTGACAAAGGCAGTAATTTAATATCTTACTCTTGTGCTCTTGAGATGATATTATTTTTCTTGTGCTTCAACATATAGTATAGCTAGTGTATGCAACCATTTATAGTAACATTTTGTATTGGGTTAATGATACACCCAATAATATATTCCTCATATTATTCCTTCAATGCAACCTCGCTTGAGCATACATATGTTGTGTGTAGGGTATGGACATATACATCTATTATTTGCACATCCATTTTTATATTTTTTGTATTATAAATGGCATTCACCTCATCCAAAAAGTATTTCACTTTAAACCCATGAGGAAACTTTAGAAAACTTGTCATTTTTCCATCGACTATCTTGATCTACACCGAGTAGCATTGCATTATAGTAAACTTGGCTTGATACTTTAGTATCTTTGGTAGTAGTCTAGGCACATGCCACTCCTATCCTATGGAATCCTTCAACCTTGCTAACCACCTATCTAATCTAGCCTTATATTGTTTGGATACTACTCTATGGTAAGTGTAGATGTGACACATCAACATTGGAGATTTTTTATGGAGGGGGTATGTCCATTGGCCTTCTTGGGTGTTCTCAAGTAGGCCAATCTCATCAAATAATAAGAGCATTAATATAGTGTTTTATTTAAATTTATCCCCTGACCTTTGTGCCTTCAATTATTGAGTCTGTTAAGGTATTAAAGAAGTTGAACATTGTCCCCTTGGCCATTTCATATGAAATATAAATACAAATATTTTTTATTTTTACCTAACGCCTTGACCCATGTAACTTGGTACCTTAAAAGCATGCTAAAACCCTTGTGGCTTTATCCGTGATATTAACAATGGGAAAACAAACCCCCTTTCTTGTATTATAGCTCCTTTACCATGCACTCAACCTCCTTGATGTCAACCAATTCTTCCTTGATATCCCTATCCTACTAGACCAACTCAATCACTTTATGGATTTGGGTGGGTGTAATTTTAATTATTCACCCAACGAAGTAGAACCTATTCTCATGCATGCACAATATCAAGAAATATGTTAACTCCTTGCCCTTAACAAATTAAGGGAACTCATAAACTTATAGAACTCCAATAATTTACAACTATTTTTAATGGAGTTATCAAATATTGCATTCCCATCGAAGGTCTTCTTCCCCATGTTTACTATGAATTCATTCCTCAAATTGGCTTTGTTTCCTCCTCCATGGTGGTCATATTCCTCCACCTTACATCTCTACTTTTGAGTCCAATTCTTCTGTGCATTTCACACCTAAAGTATACTACATCTATGAGAAACTCATATTTCCATGTATTGGTTTACTTCTTGTCTATGGGGAAATTGGCGTAGCCTTATTTTACTTGCTCTTGGGAATGCTCTTCCTCTTTTTCATCCTTGATGCCAATTTGGAGCTAGTAGGGACTTCTACTCCACCTAATGTTCTAGCTACTCCTTCCTCCACTTCCTTCCTAATGATGGTTGATTTCCCCTCAACCTACACATTGCTTGTTGCTTATTCTACTTCTTTTACAATGGGAATTCCAACATATACATTCATATCAAAGATGAAACATGCATTCTTTGATGCCTTAAATTATTATATCATGATTGGCATGAAGCCTCTTTGGCACAACCTCAAATTTCCTACATGGTTGAATGCTCAATTTTTTTTCTATTGTATGTGTAATCTATATTTAATGTTGTGATACTCAGCCTGAGCTTCCTTGCTCAAAAATGGTGGTTGATGACCTCTGCAACCTAATATTTTATGCATTCATTCTTTTTCCTCATTAAAACACCTCAATAAATCATGAAGTCGAGTCACAATTACATAATAAACTCATTTCTATCCTTCAAATAATGTTTTGTAGTTGATTTCGGCTTAAATTTGTAGGTTTCTTTTCTATTATGGTATATTCAATATTTGTGGGGTCTTTGAATGTTAAAAGAAAAGAAAACTGATGAAATCAACTTTCTCAACAAAATTATACCCCATTAAACTACATCCTACTGATGGCACAAGTTTTTATGACTAAACATAATTAGTGTTGTTTTAGAATGCTTGTAATTCAAGTTACTCCTTTGGCTGCCATTCTCAAACTTATCATAATGCCTTTGATATATATGAGGTTTCCTAACCATTGTCATCATTAATGTGTTGCACACGTATATTTATTATGGTAACTAAATTACTTCCCACCTTAACAACTAGTGTGTGATTATCCAGTTACCCCTTTTGAATTTTTAAAGTTCAGTGACATCATCCATGTGTGGTTTCCATTCTTGTGCAAGCTTCACCTTACTCCCCTTTACTATGTTATTGGGAAATGCACCTCCCTTCCTCTTATGTGCTTCCTTGTCTTGTAGTTCCTTCTCATAAGGTCAACCTCAACTTCGTGCCTATTATTTTCACTATTCACATCTCATGTCATGCTTATTTAACTTGTCATTTTATTTTTCACCACTTTATATCCCGCTACCCCACACCAAATATTATGCCTAGTCCTCTAGTGCAACAAATACCAATGTGCATTCCAAGAGTGAGAAATTGTGTGAATAGGTGTTAGAGTAAAAAATATCAAACTCGTAAATCTCTTGAAAAATATCATTGCAATGGTCACCAAGGTATGAATTTATTGACTTCATGTCATTTTTCATTTTACAAGTTGTCAGGCCTTTCAAGTTGACATTCATTAAGAGAGGTTATTATAGAAATTTCACATCAACACTCACCCAAAAACTTAGACATTTGGCATAAGGCTTCCATAATAAATCCCTTGTTCAACTTGCTCAACTAGATTTACGAGGTGGCACATGTTATTACTACTACAACTATGTAGAAATATTGCACTTATGAACTCTCTACTCTATTTTACCCACACAATATAGAAAGCAAATGGAATAATCCTTATTAAAACATGGCTTAAGCATGTTAAGCATGGTATGAATTGAGTTGAATTCCATAAAAATGTCTAGGGAGCATTTCACCACCCCAAGTGTGTAGCTTATGTGTGTCGGATGATGTAGGGACCTAACCAATGGATTTTAAGCTTACCTAGATGTTTAAATCACTTGGAATCATAGAGTATGATAGGGATACCTCTACCAATACCTTTTCATTTATGTGTCATTCATGCATAGCCTTTTTTAAATCCTTTTCCACATTCTATATCCATCAAAAAATAACACACCTTTCTTCGAGTTGCATGAGGTCTTCTAGGCATGCATCAAGTGACTCCTTATCCTCTAGTTGACCAATACACACAATACATAAGGATGGAACTAACAATTCCATTAAAACCATTGCATTTATCCTCAACACAAGCTAAAAGGGAGTGTACAAGTTGAATTGCTTGTATTTCATTCTATAGGCCTAGGATATTATTGAAAATTAGTCATCCAATCTTTTCACCCAAATCATAGATCTTAATCAGTGTCTTGCCAATAATATTGTTGAAGGCCTCTATGGTCCCATTTACGTAGATGTTTAAATTACTTGGAATCATAGAGTATGATAGGGATACCTCTACCAATACCTTTTTTTTATGTGTCATTCATGCATAGCCTTTTTTAATCCTTTTCCACATTCTATATCCATAAAAAAATAGCACACCTTTTTTCGATTTGCATGAGGTCTTTTAGGCATGCATCAAGTGACTCCTTATCCTCTAGTTGACCAATACACACAATACATAAGGATGGAAATAACAATTCCATTAGAACCATTGCATTTATCCTCAACACAAGCTAAAAGGGAGTGTACAAGTTGAATTGCTTGTATTTCGTTCTATAGGCCTAGGATATTATTGAAAATTAGTCATCCAATCTTTTCACCCAAATCATAGATCTTGGTCAGTGTCTTGCCAATAATATTATTGAAGGCATCTATGGTCCCATTTTATTGTGAGTGATATGGGGTAGTCTTGTGGTGTGAAATCATAAAATTAGCCAACATGATGCAAGCAATCTCATTGATGAAATGGCTACCTCGATCAATAGTTAAGCTTAAGGGGAACCCATAACGAATGATGATATTTTCCCACAAGAAACATGTCATTGTTGTTGCTATGTAATTCTTCATCTATGCGACCTCGCCCATAAAGTGAGATAGTAAACGGATATGATAATATAGCGTGTGTCATTCCTACATGTAGCTTGAGAGATTTGACACAAAAAATCAATATCCCACTTTTCAAAAGGTGCTTAGGCTAGGACTAGTATCAAGGGATTTTTATCCCAATGGTTGGGTCTCCCAACTTGTTGGCAACATCACACTTGTGTGGGTATTCTTTAACATTGTGGAACAAGGTAGGCCACCATAAACCAAAAAGTAGGACCTCACACACAGTAGTTTGTCCAAAAACATGTTCCATAATGCCCTCATGTCCTTCTTGTATCACTCTCGGATGCTCATGTTCTAAAATACATCTGCACAAGATCTCATCACACCCAAGCTTGTAAATATCACCCCCAATGAGATGATGTGAGACAATGCAGATAGTTAAATGTTTCTTCTCCTTAATGGAAATATTTTTGGAAGCAATGTTAGATGTGAGAAATGCAACAATATCATCAAGATTTATAGGGACGTGTTGAATTGTGTACAACTGAGATTCTATGAGGCCATATTAAATGTTTTATGCATCATCATCCATATTGATGTGTGGTAGGTGGTTAGGACCCAAGTTCTACTTTTTGGGATTCACAAGCATAGAAAATTAGAATTCTTGAAACAACACAATCCATCAAAAATTCTTTCCATGGAGCATGGGCTTGTTTACAAGGTACTTTAAGGCTTCATGATCAGTGAAGAAAAAAATGGTGTGGCCAATAGATATTTTTGGAATTTTTGTAGTACATATGCCGTTATGAGTGCCTCATGCTTAGTGGTTGTCCAATTCTGCTTAGTTATTGTAAGATTTTTTTTATCAAAGTAGATGGGACAGTCCATCTTTTTCTTTCCCAATTGAGCTAGAATGACACCTATTGTTGTTCTTAATGCATCAACATGTACATGGAAGGGGGTAATCTAACCTAGAAACTGGAGGATTGGCACACTCGTGAGTTTATTCCACATTGTTTGGAATACCTCATCCTGTCCCTCTCCCCATATGAATGGATCATGTTGGATAATTAACCTTATTTGGGTCCTTCTTATAGTTTTAGGCTTATCCTAGATCTTAAGGTGTGTGTAGAATTTTTATTTATGTGAATTATAAATTCACATAAATTCAAATTCTATCAGGTGTCACTTACCTCTTTATTCTCTTTTAGAATTTGGGAGTTAATTTTACAAGTAACCTCTTCTCCCACTTGGCACACACTTCCCTCACTCTCTAAGGGAATTGGCTACAAGTGACACCCATAAAGGAGTCTTGTAAGGTAATCATGGGATTCTTTGTAACTCTGATTCTCTTCTTCTTGCTCTATTAAAAGATTCTTCTTCTCATCATTTCCTCACTAGAAACTCTTAGCTCTCTCTCTTCTTCTCATTGTGCTTTTACTTCTATCTTGTACTTGTGGAGATTTTGGTGACAAGCTTACTTATAAGACCATGTGGGTTTTTCTTCAATATATTCGGTTTCCCACTTTAAAATTCTTATCTCATTTGTGGGTTTCACCTTGAGAGGTAACATTGCTTTGTGATTTTTTTATTTTATGCACTTTCATTTGTCATCGATGAATGTTCTTGAGATAATCTCTTCATGGTATCAGAGCTAAGTTAATTATTGACATTTTTTTTGGAAGTGTGCAGTTTTTTGACAGATATTTCAGATTTTTTTGGCTCCACCCTTGCTTTCCATTCAAATCCATTTCCCTCTCATTTTTTTTGCTTGAATTTTTTTGTTTGTACTTAATCGGTCGTTGTATGTTGCTTCCAAGGATATTTTTCAACTCTTTATCTGATTATGAGAGGCCCTCCAAGTAGATGTTTCTCTCTATTTTTTATGCTAATATAAGTAAAAAAAAATATCTTATATAATTTTTTTTTTCAATTCTCTTCTAATTTTATTGATCAATTTTTTTTTACTAATCTTATTTATTCACTATTGTAGAAATCACATCTAAATATTAGGTTTATATTCTATGCATTTATTTTTTATTAAAGAAAATACAATATATACTCCAACTCTCTTTTAAATTTCGAACAATTTCGAACATTTTATTATCTTTAACAATAATAAAATCTTTGTATTAGATTTATTTTAAATATTGAGCTTTCTCCTTTTCTATTCAAGAGAATCAAATCATAATATCATATATATTTTTTCATTAATTTTTGTAAGTCTTTTATTTTGCTCACTCTATTTTCCCTGTGTGAGCCCTTTTCTGAATGTCTCACCTCTCTTGGTTGTTCCTGTTTAGCTTTTATTTCCCATGGCGAATGTAATTTTATTAGGGTGACCATTTTTTAATCACTTCACTTTCATTCATTAAAAACAAAAAAGTGAATTCCCTTTGTTTTGTTTAGCTCCACTTATTTAATTTCCTCCATCACCTTTTGGTAATCCACTTTTACCCACTTTCTTTGCTAGGTGTTTTATTCCCATGGTGCTTTACTTATTACGATAGAAATGAGTTGAAGTCTTTTTAATAAATATTTTATGATTTACTTTAAGTTTAGTCCTTTTCATAAAAGGGAAAATAATTAAATGCAGGCATTTGGTTCATATGTTTATGTCTTTTAAGGGTAAATTCAATTTATTTTATCAATTTTTTTCTCACATATGCCTATTTTTTGCTATTCAAAAGTTTAAGCAAATCTAATTTAGTGGCATATCTGTGATAAAATTAATGGTGCTATTTTAAAAAGGTTTTTTATTGAGTTAATCATTTAAGAGAATTCAAAGCTTTAATTTTTTCCAAATCCACATTTTATATGGTATTTAAAGAAAGAAAAAAATCTATGTAGGAATAAAAGTTATGCAAGTAAATTTTTAAATTATTTTTAAAAGTGATTTATATTGTTAAAATATTTAAACAATTAGTTTTTAATTGTATTATCCATTTTTTATATTTTGATATGGATTTATATTTACAAGTTATTATTTGAAAATTTTGTGTTATTATTATTATTATTTTTGACAAGCAAATTCAATTTTTAGCATTATTGGCTTTTTATAGGTGCATTGCCAATTTTTCTAACAATTTTTATGCAATTTCAATAGAATTTAGAGAACCTTTCTTTTTTGCTTCTCATTGCATTAATGGTATTTAAATTAGTTATATTTTTACCTTTTAGGAAGCTTACACATCAAAATAATTTAAAAAATGATGATATTATTGCTCTTAAATACCAAAATATATGTCAAAATGACAATTTAACTACTTTGCACAACTATTTTAATGAGAAGCTGACTATGCAAAATTTTATTAACTTGTTAAATACAAAATTTAAATTTTTTATGCATAATAATAATTCTCTTGATGATTTAAATTTTGCTTCTACAACAATTTATATGCCTTTGGACACTTCTACCAACCCCAGTTTAAAAATAATGCACTCGATGGAGTATGCTGGTGGAGGTCTTGGTAAGCGTGAATTTGATATACTTGAACCTATTTTACCTAACTCTAATGCAAATTGTAAAAGTCTCAATTTTGATGCTTCACATGCTTCTAATAATTTTTTAAAATTATATCATCCTCTACATGAAAAAACTTAAATGTAACTTCTTTTGATTATTATACTTGAAATACTTATGCTTTGGTTAAAAATGTTAAACTTTTTATGCATTGTAAAAAATACAGGTATCATATATCCAAATGTTAGACATTTCACCCATAAAAATCTTGTGGTAAATCCACACATGACACTTTGTATTATTAAAAAACAGCTAAATATCTTACTTCTAAGGGTAAAACTATTTGAATTCTTAAAGAAAATGAATCTTTTAGAGACTTTGATGTCTTCTTGCAATAATTCTTCTAATACTTCACATAGAATATTTTTTATAAGTGACACACCTTATTTGTCTTAATTTTGATATTAATCAATCTTTTATGCATTGCTTTCTTTTTATTGTATAAGATATATGCTCTGATTATTTTGATTAACTTCTTTTCATGTAGGTTTATGCACTTTGTGATAGAAGTTATCTTTACTCTATTTTTCTTTACATCTACTTTTAGTACTTTATGTACATAGATTGTATTTTGATGGCATATTGGTAACTTAACTTGAAAAAACATTAACTGAAGATGATCTACAAAACATTAAGGATTAGATAGTCAATGTATATGTTGATGTATAAATATTTTTTGATGTTAATAACCATGGGGATCACCCATTCAAACTCCATCACTAGGTAGATCAATCCTACAACCAACATGTTATCAATCTGTACCTTTACCTTAGCATGTAGGTTTGTGTTCATTTGATATGGTTGCTTTTTCATGGGTCTCACTTAGTCCACTAATGTAATTTTCATATTTCATAAGAGTGTATGTCCTTTATTTCTATGTAGATCCTATGGAATCGATCCTAAAATTCATGAAGTAATTCTATGGTGTGTTCCAGTTATGCATCAGACTAATAATCCCCAATGGTGTCTATCTTGTGTTCTTCTTATAATCCAATATTCATCCTAATTGTTTTCAAGGGATATCAATAGAAAATATTCTAAATAGTTTTCACATATAATACTTATCACTATCCCTAAGAAGTTTCAACCTGTAAGTGGCTAGGGTCATTCTCCTAGGGATATTTATCCACCTTAAACACAAGCTTCTGCTTTCTAATAATGAATTATCAGTTACATGCCATATATACTACTTCATAATATTCAATAGAATCATTTTTTACCTAGAAGTGGTCAAAGAGCCTAGGTACGGTGAGTCCCCTCTCACTTCACATCTTCTTGAACTGTTCTTCCATTATAACTTCATATTCTAGGACAACATGGTGAATCCATTGCAAGGGCTTGGCTAGCCTCAAATTAGATGAGGAGAAAGAAAAAATATGCATGAATTTATCATTAAAATTTATCTAATTATTAGTCTCTCAAAACATCTCATTTAAAATATACCATGTGTAGTCCCAAGTCTTCAAATTTTGGTAGAACACGTGAACCCATAGCTCTATTAGGAAACAAGGTGATTGTTTTATCCACTTGTCTTCACACTTATGAATATGCACCCATAAATCAAAGTCACCACTATAGGTGGGTAAGCCTTTGTAGTAATTTTTATTCTCAAACCTAGAACATATGGCATATTTAACCTCGATCCAAGTTGGTAGGCTTGGCTTATATGTATCCCATCAACATGCAACAATGTTCTTCAAGGTATACACTAATGCACCCATGTGATCCTTATATTTGGGGATACATGCTTCCAATTCATGTAAAAATGGGATAGTTCCTATGGATCCATCATAGTATGGCAATGTAACAAGTTTTTCCTTTCTTATCTGGAGCACTCTCTTCATTTTGGATGTGGCACATGACACCCATATATTATTGATACTTGGAGAGGTATTGATGATAATGCAGAAGGCCTTTCATGCATACTAAAACTGAGGTCTTGATCATATCAAACAATAATTACTTCCCTTGACCTCATAGGATTCTTTTACCCAATGATCATAGGAAATGTTCATAATATCAGAAATGGATTGTGCATCGTCCCAGGCCAAAATTCCATCTCCAATTGGTTCTAGGTTTTATACTCCTTGTGTCATGATAATATAAATGTCCTTGATTTCATATTACAAATCAAAAGTCTCAACATAGGTGGGATTGATCATTTGACAATGGAATTACCACAAACTCTCTTCCATTCTCAAAGCTTATGTAGCACTTCATGAAGTGCATGTTTGCATTGTTGTAAAAACACCAGGGTTTATCGAGTAAAGTTGGGTAGTCATCTTCCTCAAAAATATTGATCACCTAAAAGTCTATTTGGACATTAGTTCCCATTATCTTGATACCAAAATTATGCATAATTCTAATGGGTTGATCTCAAATTTTGTTTGCCATGAAAAAACATGTAGTGAGGGTCATAGGGTAGGGATTCCCATCTTGAACTGAGTATCTCTCATAGGAATATTAACTTTGGTACCTATGTTTACTATATTTTTGCATACTGACCATAATGTCTATGTCTATGAGTAGTTATTAATCATAACCTACATTCAAGTCTATCCTTAATTTTTATCCTTGTACTAAATCTAGGATTGGTACATCAATGGGTTTTTTTTGAATGTAATCGGCCAAAATATTCTTTAGCATAGGAATCATCCTTTCGATGCACATGAGAGCTAATATATTATAAATATTATCCTCCTACTTATTAACTTGTGCTTTGTGTTTGAGATCCTTCCTTGAATTCTCCTCTAAGTCTCTCACATACTATAATTCACCCTACATAATCTAAATAATATCCATGGCTTTGTGCAATACCTATTTCTAGCATAAGATGCCTAGATAGAGTGTTTTTGATGGCTCTGGGTGAGCCACCTTATCTTCATATCTCCTTAGATCATATCCCATCCTAGCCTTCATAGTGGGAACCTTTGTTTTTTGTGTATTCATGCCACTATGAGTCATTAAATGCACATTAGGTTTAACATTATTCTTAGTTTGATCTTTTGGAACCCACTTTTTTGAGTTACACTCAAGCCTAATCAAGTCATTGCCCTTCTCATGTATTTCCTTATTTGTGAGCTTGGCATGAAAATTTGGGCACTCTTCAACCTTGTAGTCTCTTAAAAAACAACCATAGTTAAAATACTTAGGGTAGTTATCTTGGTAGTGGTACAACTATCCATACTTATAGAAAGTGCTTGGGGGAAACCTTACACCTCAACATCCCACATTTTAGATTATCTAACTAGGCTATTTCTTATAATCACCATACACTTGGTTAGATGGTCCTATAGTGGCTTATCATGCTCCTTGGTCTCTTGCCTCATGCATCTCATTAATCACCTATAATATTTAGTATTATGGGTAGAGGTGTCATAAATATTACAACTGATAGAGAATTAATATTGGGTTGCACACTGAAGGAGTGGATAATTTCACACATCATGACCCTCACATCATGACCCTCATAGTATATTTCATATGAAATAAGCATGTCCATCACATTTTAACTAGGGTATTTTTTCTTATTGTGACCTTTGACCTCATAATTTATGCACATAACCCACTCCTATTATTTTTTAGAACTAATGGCTATCATTTTTTGGATATGGAAAGCCATTGATGTGATTTTCACCTCCATGAATGGGATAACTCCCATATCTGCACCCCCAATGGATTTTTATTTTAACACCACCTATAGGGCCTCTCAAGGTTCACTGAATATCTTCACTAACAAGGTGCATCAAAAAGGTGCAAGCAACACTCCAACAAACCATTACACATGTTGCAATAGATTAATGTGAAAGGAGAGTTTAGACACTAGAGTTTTGAACCTAGCATCATAGGCACAAACACTTTCTATCAAGTATTGCTTTATCTCCTTCAATGTAGAAATACTTTGTTGATCAAACCTAGGAATGCCAACTTTATTCAAGATAACTACCTTTAGAAGGTCATAATCCATAATGGTTTGGTTAGGCTTAAGATTTTGATATCAGGTGCAGGTGAAATCTAACAAATTCATAGCAAGTTGAGTTGCCTTATGTTTTAAAAATGTAACTACATTCATGTGTCATATTAGCTCACACTTTTAAACATGTTCCATGTCATTATGCACTCTATGATATTCAAGAATAAGGACATCTCATAAAATACATGGGGAGGAGGTAGAGGTGAAATTGGTGCGTAAGGTATATGTAGTATCAGTGTGATGGCTAAAGGTGATCCTAAACTTTAACTTCCTATAGGGGACCTCCCATTTATCCTATTGGTGGTGCAAGAGGTTTTACTATGACTCCTACCACTTGAATGGCATGTTGTCCTATCACTAGTCCTCCAACTCATATTGCCTCACCTTGTGTTTTACTACTTGTCTAAGGGGATATACCCCTCCTATTGGTGGCATACAATACATCATCAAGTCTAAAGATTATGCAGGTTATGAGACCATTGGTTTGACTAGTTGGTAAGGAATGATATACTATAACACACTATTATCTCCTTCTTGTGCAATAAATTATGTTATGCCCGAGAGAAGAAAAATGTCTTGGTTAATTTATTTTGGTTATGGATAAAGTGCTTGAGTATGTGATTTAGGTAAAATAGAAATGGGAACTTACCTAGTAGTTTATCTTGTATCTACTACCCCATTAGGCACTTAAAATATATTTACATGATTTATCTAACTCACTATCACACACTTCACCCAAAATTTTCACATCCTCTATGTGAGAGCCTTCCTCATATTATTCTTGATCTTCATGGGTCCTCACAACATATCCTGAGTTGGAATATCCCCTCTACCTAAGATGTTTTTCATTCATCACTTTCCACCAATATTTGTCATACTTTCACCTTTAGATCACACACTCACTAGTTAATCCATGATAAAGGCTTTGTTCCTTGCTATTTTACAAAAACTATGCCATTTTCATGTTCTACCTTATTCACCACTAACATGTGTGGGATCTTAATCGACCACTAACACGTTCTCTATTTATCTATTTATCATTAGATTGTTGATCTCCAATGAAAAATAATTATAATATGAGCATTTAGGTTACAAGAATAAATGATATTTGGCATCCTATAGATAATAATATATGGATACAAAAACTCTAGCATGTAGATATTTAGTGCCCCATGCTACCAAAAATCAATAGCTTTGGTCTAAATTATGTTCAAGCTCCTAATTTTCTCCACATAGTGTTCCATACAAAAGTATTTTCATCCATGGTTTCTAATACTATTCATAACATATGTTTCAAGTCATGCATATAGATGCATTGGTAGTTCATATAAAAACACCTCATGAAGTTCATTATGAGGTTGTCTTCCACCCATTCCCCTTTCTCTTGGTTTCCATAGTCAAAGTGGGTTATTTAATTCCTTGAGGTATGTGTATGGATATCTTTGTCAATGCACACCAAACTTTACTTCCTTGAGGTACTAGCATCGGTCCTAGTTACATTTGATTCATGTTTGAATATGGACTTTCACTTTGGCAAGGCGTGTTAAGAGCATGGTCAAACATAGGTGGATATATTTGGTAACTATATCTATCTAATTGTTGCCAAAAATATCCAACATATAAGAAATAGTGGTTTGTGATTAGGTGACAATGTGCTTAGGATAATGGATTATTTAGGCCTAGAATAGAGAGATCATGTGTGTTAATGAGGATATAAGTAAGAGTCAAATGTTTAATCACAAGTCATATATATGTGAATGATTGACAAACAGTGATTTTTCAAGTGTTTAAATATTAAATTTGTGTATACATAGACTTATCTTAAGCTAAAATAAAACAAAAATAAATAATACCCACAACCCAAATAATTACTATGGTAACCACTAGAGTTATCCACATAGGTAAATATGCCCACATATTTAATATCAATAATATAACCAATCATTTCTCTAAATATATCACAATTTTTAATATAATAATATTTTTTCCATCTTTGTCTTAACTATCAAATATAATAGAAGGGAACTATCTAGCAAGCCCAAAACTCCTCACTAAATTATTTCTTGGTAGATGTTTCCCCACATAACCCTAAAAACTCTACCAAATTTGAAGAGTGGATACAATCCACCACAATCTACTATGCTAGAAAAGAAGGAAAATCCATATTCCTTATCTCGAATGGAGATTTTTCCTACATCTCTAACCCTTGCTGAATCTTATTAAAAATTTGACATCATAATATATTAAAATTAAAATGATAAAAATAATAAGTAAAAAATAAAAATCTTCACAAAATAAGGCTCAATTCATTTATAACTCATAAACAATCTTTCCCAAAATAACATAATCAAATTAAAAATCAACAAAAACAAAAAATAAAAAACATTCAAAAATACCTGAAAAAAATAAAATACCATCGTTAAGAGGTATATCTGAATATCCTTCACTTATTAGATATTTATCATATATCTCCTAAATATACCTTTTCAAAAATTGTAAAAAGCCATTCTTTAAAAAACTTTTACTTTTAAATAAAAATTCCCAAAACTATTACTTAATGAGAAGGTGAAATGTATCCCTTCTCATGACATTTATTTCTTCTTCTAAACCCTAATAATCATATAATCACCCTCTATATCTTAAATTTTATTAAAACTTAATTAAAGTTTATAAACAACATGTTAGCACTAATAAATATATTCAACACACTTTTTAAAATTAAGTTGATTATAAAAAATGAAATTAATATTTATGGAAATAAATAATTTATTATCCATTTGCATTTGGCCTACCTTTGATTATCATTAATATTATCATTTACATGAAAACTTACTATAAGGTCTTTTATAATTATAATTGAAGTTGCGTTATCTTAAACAAAATTATATACATGATTATCAAATGATAATATTGAAGATTAAATTGAAATTAAGTTTTCAATGTTGTGGCATATTATTTTTATCCTTTTTTATTATAGTTATATCCTACACACTCAATAAATATAAAAAGACTTGTATGTATATATTTATTTAATAATCATATAACAATGTACAGATAATATCAAATGAAACTCCATCCATTTATCTCAAAACCAAATTCAAAAGGCAACCAAAAAAACTTTCATATATCTTATCAATGAACATATAATACCATTCTTCTATCCTGATCAATAACTTAATTTCAATATAGAACATATATTTATTCAGAGTTGTCCATCTATGACAATGTGTCGAGGTGTCCACCATAAAAGCAATACATTTATGAATGTGAATCACCACAAAATATCCAATTTAAAATCACATTAAAGTTGGAATAACTTCACCAAAAAAAATCTCCAAATTCTAAACCAACCCATTCAAGTCACATTTGAAGTGGACAAACAACTTTAGTCCAACTTTAATATATATTGTATATGCCATAATGTGTCCAACGTAAAGGTGATGTTAAGTCCACTTTATAGGAGCCTTAAAAGGATACGTGAGGGTGATCTAGTGTGATGTTAGGTCCTAACATTAAGGTAATGTTAGTATGAATTTATAATCATGTTTTCCCTGACTTTAGTCTCAACACTATATTTAAATTTAGCCTAAATTTAAACTCAAAATTATGTTTTACATTAAGTCAAATTTAATTGTAACATTAAGTTGACAATATGTTTTAATATAAATGTGGCATTGGGTTGATTTAATTGTATTCATTATTCTAATTTTAATTTTTGAAATTATATAAAAATGATAATATTTTTTAGTAAATTAAATTTATTTAATAATTTTAATTATAAAAGAATAGTTTTATTATATAATTATAATTTTCATGTTAATATTAAAATTAGTTAATATTATTAATTATAAAAATTTAACATTAATATTTTATGTGATTATGACATTAAAGTTTTGATAGAACAATTATAAGAAAATTTTAAAATTAAATATGTATATAAATATTGTGATAATAAAATTCAAGCTAACGATTATAAATAAAAATGAAAAAATTAAATACATACAAACATAATATAATGTAATAATAAAGTAAAATTTAAAGTAATATAAGTAAACACAATATATTATTTAAGTATTTGTATTTGAGTTCGTATAACCTAATTGTTTAGGTTAATAATATCATCTCACCACTCACTAGCATCTACTCAACCACCACTACTCACATTTCCAGAAGTAGTTTGAGACCTAGAGGCACAATCTCCACCTCCACTGATAGATTTGGGTTGGGGCCCAATGACACTATCTAAATCACTTAAAAATCAACATACTTCATTAGCCCATTTATACTTGGAAAGGTTATGCCATTTTGAATGAGGATTGATGTAGGGCTTCCCCTACATAAAAAACAACACACAAATTATTAAAAATCTTCAAAATAAATTCATAAAACACTACATAGTGATTTACACATGTTATATACAATACGATGATTATAAATAAACTAAAAACACAACACACTAATTATTAAAATCTGAAAAATAAATTCATAAAACATTACATAATAACTTACAAATGTTATGTACAACATAATGACTATAAATAAATTGAAAGTACATATTCTACATAAAAATAGATACATGATTACATATTGTACCTTTTATGGTTGGTAGCCATTGGTTGTCATTTCCTTTTATAGAGAACTACATCTACAACTATAGATGTTCTCTTCATACCACTATTAGATATTTTATTCATATTTTTCCTTCAGTTATATAATGTAAATATAATAATTAATGATAACATAATTAAAATAAATTCAAACTAGAATATATACTAATGAAAATTAATTCAAATAAGCGTACTTATTAATTGGGTCATACTCCCTCAAAACCCATGGATCTAATGGGTTTTGTGATCTTCTTCCATTACTTAATTCAGGAAAGGAAATTATATTTATGCTAGTTGTAGATGTTACTATTTCTCAAATATGACCCCAGCTTTTGGTGAAAAAAGGGATGGAATAAATCTTTTAATAATGCCTTCCACACTCATTCTTCTTTCTAACAAGATTTGGACATAAGAAACAACTTGTAAGAGGGGTTTTCCTCTCCTCATTTCTAGATTTACAATACTAATGGGAGTTCCCTATAAATTTATTTGATATATTAATACTATAAATCTATTGAATGCATCATATCAAAAAAATTGAGAAAAACCCACTATCTTTGTACCTTATTATTTGTCACTAACATCATAAACACTTTCCCACACAAAAAATGTCATGTCAAAAATTAAATATATAAATAAAGAATACCTCTCAACTATTCATTCTTATTCACTCTCTCAAAGGTGTATCACACATTGGACCATGTGAATGAAAACATATTAACCCAATAGAGATCTCTTGAATCTCTCGAAGAAGTCACTTAATATTACTCTCATTAAATCAAAATTATGCTAACACCAATATAAATACAAACAACATAATAGGAAGGGGATTTGAATAAATTCAAAACACTTATAATGGTACCTTCATTAAAACAACCATCACATGTGAACACTTAATGTAATCATTCACATTTATTTACACATTGCATTTACAATCACCCTATTATGAATAAATTTAAATATAATCAAGTGAATTACAAATTTAATGCACTTAATACATCACTCAAGAAGCACACAATGTTAAAAATACATTCCCTAATTCTATAATGTGCATTGTATAAAAATAAAAAACCAACATGATATTTAACAAAATAATGTGGGTCTATTGAAAAACATCATTGATAGAAGGAGCGAAAGCTGGTGGCGTGTGGACAATACTTGAAACTGGTTTTTTCCTGCCTAGTTGGGTCCCCTGAGTGCGACCGGCAGGATCACAGATCCAATGGAGGTCACTACGGGTGGCAGTACCTCTGGGGATCTGTCCAAGAATCTGGCAGTGGATAGTTCATCCAACAGATGGAAGAAGGCACTTATAGGTGAAAAGATGTGTCCCTCAAAAGGCATGTCGAGCCTCCCTATTATTTCAGAGGGCACGACACTAATTATCCCAAACGATTTGGTGGAGGAAATTGTGGCATCCATGGACCTTACGTTGGTGGGTAAGTTTTTTTCTTTCCTTCCTAATATCGAAATGTTTAGGAAATGGGTTCTATCTAGGTGGAAAGTTAAAGGTAGTGTTTCAATCACTACCATGGCAAGAGGTCTATTCCTTTTTAGATTTACGAATAGGGAGGACATGATCGCTACCCTTGCTGGAGGACCCTGGCTGTATGGACCACATTCTCTTGCCTTATGCTCATGGGAACTAGGATTTGATCCTAACTCGGACCTCAATAAGACTGCTCCTACTTGGGTAAGACTGCTAGGGTTCCCTTTGGAATTTTGGGATGAAAATATTTTCACAGCTATTGGCCAATATGTCACTTCAGATCATATAACCAGAACAAAGTCCAGATGTGTGTACCATATAATTTGTGTCAATGTTGAAATAAATAAGACTCTCCCTACGACCATAGAGCTAAAATCTAAATATGGGACTTGGAATCAGCCAATTACTTCTAAAAATGCTACCACTTTTTGCCAAATATGTAAGAGGAAGGGACATTTAATGACACAATGCACAGTGAAGCAAAGGGGGAGGAAAGATGATTCCCAGAATGAAGGGGAGGAGCAAGCGAACAACAAGCAAGAAATGGAGAGTAATGTGGAAAATCCTGACAATACAGAAAAAAGAGAGGAGGAGAAGGGAAAGGAGGATATCCCTAGTAGTGAAGGAAAAGCTATCCCAAAGGAAAATATAGTATCAGATGATAGTCAGAAGGCTATAGAAAAAGGAGAGGAGAAGGAAAAGGAGGATATCAATAGTAGTGAGGGAAAAGTTATCCCAAAGGAAAATATAGTATCTGGTGATAGTCAGAAGGCCATATTTAACACAGTCAACACTTTAGAAAAATAGACTAATATGTCTAAGGAAGGGGCAAGAGGTAACCTTTTGCTAGAGGAAGTCAATGAAGATGACAAAGTTCCAAGGGTTGGACAGGAAGAAGTAACACCCAAAAATCACACTAAAGGAGTAGCAGAACCACAGTTAAATACATACATTTTCCATGTTTTGGAAGTCAGAGACCAAGTAGGAAACTACTTAGCAACAGGGGTAGCAGGACAAAGTGGCAGTAATGAACAGGAGGAATGGGTTACCCCAAAGAAAAAGATCTGAAAAGGTAAAAAATCTGCAGATGTTGGCACTGAGCCCAAACAAGGGAGGCCAACCCTAAGAGAATTAAGACAAAGAGAGATTGCTAGGGAGATTGCCAGTGGAAAAAAGAAAACACTGGAGACCCAACCCCCCAAACTCTCTAAATGAGAATATTATCTTGGAATTTGAGAGGCTTTAACAGTCACTTAAAGCAGTTTGAGGTTAAAAATTGCATTTTCGATAATAAATAAGATATTTTATTACTCCAAGAAGTCAAGATGAATGAGGAGAATTTTACAAAAATTGCTGACTATATATGGCCTAAGGTGGCTTTTTGTATTAGTCCTGTTGAAGGGGCTTCAGGGGGGATTGTCACTATGTGGAATAGTGCTAAAATACAAGGATCTCTTATGGCCCATAATAAGCACTTCTTGATTATCAATTTTTCCATGAATTCCTTGAACTGGACCTTGATCAATGTCTATGGACCGAATAATAGAGCTTTGAGACAAAAATTATGGATAGATTTGAGCAGCTTCAAGAATAATCCTCAAAACACTAAATGGATGTTAGCTAGAGATTTCAACACTCCTCTATACCCTTCTAAAAAATAGGGTGGAATTATTGATTACTCAAACAACATGTTTGACTTTGTTGAATTCATCAATGATTGGGGATTATTGGACATAGAGCTGTAAAACCAAAATTTTACTTGGACCAATAGAAGAAGAGGATATCAAATGATTCAGGTTAAATTAGATAGATTTATGATATCAAGCAATTGGAATGATTATCAAAATATGTAGGTGTAGGCTTTCCCTAGAACCATGTCCGACCACTGCCCGATTTTCCTCAGTTGGAGGGAACAGGGACATTTCGGACATCCCCCATTCCATTTTAAAGCTATGTGGATCAAACACAAAGGATTTAGATAAATGGTGGCCCAATGGTGGAATATTCCCATTTAAGGTACTCCCATGCTTAGAATAGTCAAGAAACTCCAACACATTAAACAAGAAGTTTATGGCTGGAATAGATACAGCTTTGGGCAGGTCTTCCAATAGAAGAAAAATATAGTGGGAAAACTCAAGGCTATATAGCAACTGATAGATCAAGGGGATGACTCTGAGGGCACCTTAGAAGAAGAGAATATCCTATCCTCAGAATGGAAGAATCTTATGGAGAAAGAAGAGGTTTTCTGGAAACAAAAATCTCATGTTCAGTGGCTTAAAGAGGGGGATAAGAACATTGCTTTTTTCATCTCTTAGCTATGAAACATAGGAAAGCCAACTCAATAACTAAGCTTGTCCTAGATAATGGTGACATTATTAATGAGGATAATGAAATAGGAGAGCAAGTCAGGGCTTTTGTTCAGAGCCTACTTACAGAAGAAGACAATAATGACATAATTGATAGACCTATGAATCTATTCATTGATAAAATCCCCTGTTTGATAACAAAAGAATATAATCTAGAAATGTTAAAGCCTATATCTGAGGAAGAAGTCCATGCTATTTTATTCTCCATGGGTGCTTTTAAAGCCCCGGGTCCTGATGGCTTTCCTCCTATATTCTTTCAGGAATATTGGGAGATTGTAGGAGTGGACCTCACGGCTGCCATTCGTGATTTTTTAGATCAAAAAAACTTTTGAAACAAGTTAATAATACCTTCATAGGACTTGTTCCTAAAAAATATAAACCTTCACACCTCGCTAATTTCAGACCCATTAGTTTATGCAACACTGTGTATAAGATATGTACTAAAATGCTGGTCATGAGGATTCAACCCTTGCTTGACAAAATTATTTCTCCTGCTCAAAAAGGTTTCATCTCGGGCAGGGAGATTCTTGATGCTGTGATCACCACACATGAGACTATTCACTCCATGGATAAGAGCAGAATACCTGGGATGGCTCTCAAGCTTGATATTCTAAAGCCTATGATAGAGTCTCATGGACTTTTCTATTCCAAGTGATCAAAAAATTTGGGTTTAATGATAAAATGTCTCGCTTGTTATGGAATGCGGTCTCTTTTCCTAAATTCTCAGTGCTGGTTAATGGTGTTCCTAGAGGGTTTTTCTCATCCTTGAGAGGAATTCATCAGGGAGACCCTCTCTCCCCTTACCTATTCATCATTATGGCTGAGGCACTAGGAAGATACATACAAGCAGATATAGCCTCAAAAAAGTTAGTAGGCATCAAACCTGCCTCTTCCCTTTATCCTATGGTTGTACAATAGTTTGTGGATGATACCATCTTATTTGGCATCTTATCAGTGATTGAAGCTAGAAGATGGAAGAATATATTAAATGATTACGCCAGAGAATTGGGACAAAGGATAAATTTCCAAAAAAGTAATGTGTATTTCTTCAACACTCCTAATGAACTTAGACATATAATCATTGATATATTAGAATGTGTTGAAGCTGGCCTACTAGCTACCTACCTGGGTCTTCCACTCTCGATCAAAGAGGTATCTCCAGGTTTTTGGAATGGAATTATGGAAAGAACGCAGAAGAAACTTCTTGGGTGGAAGGGGAGACTACTTAGCAGTGCTGGTAAGCTGCAACTTCTTCAAGCTTCACTGCAAGGTATTCCTACTTCATGTCTCTTTTTGAAATTCCTACGTATTTTGTTGAAAAACTGGAACAGATCCAAAGGAAATTTTTATGGATGGGAGTGGAAGACAAACATAGAATGTCTTTAGTCAGATGGGAAAAAGTGTGTCTTCCAAAATCTCATGGTGGACTTAATATTAGATCCATCAAGAACATGAACGAAGCCCTTCTCTCAAAAGTTAGTTGGAACCTGATCCATAACAAAAGTGAGTGGGAGGAAATAATGTATGCCAAATACATGCATAGCATTGATGACTCCAACTTTCTTCAACATGTAGGATTACCCCAAGGATCTGTGATATGGAATAAAATGCTAAAAATTAGAAGCCTTCTCAAACAGGGAATCATATGGAAACTTGGAAATGGCTGGCAGATTAAATTTTGGGAGGATACCTGGTTAAAGGACAAGGCTCTCATCTCTCAAGGAAACTATGGAGAAATTGCTAACTTGACTACCCAATTCTTTAGAGATAGGGTCAGTGATTATATGGAAAATAACAATGGGATAAGGAGCTGCAAAAACCTTTTGGATTGCTGTGTGCACAGGCTTGAGCTTCTCCCAAGAGTCTGTAAGATCCAGCAATTCGTTCAAGAGATCAGAATCCCTCTCTTCCCTCAAGAGGATGAACAATACTGGTGGCCAGATAAGAATGGATCGTTCTTTGTCAAATCTACTTACCGTCTGCTTACTCCTGAAGCTCAGAATAAATAGGTGTGAAAAAAGGTTTGGAATCATAAACTTATTCCAAAGATCAACTTGTTTTGGTGGGCTGCTGCTCATAAAAAAATCCTTACTCAGGACAACCTTCAAAAGAGAGGGTTTACTTTGGTTAATAGATGTTTTCTATGTGGTTCAAAAGAGGAATCAGTCTCACACCTCTTTATCCACTATGAGTTTGCCCAAGATTTATGGGGCACAATACTTAACAACTTTAGTATTGAATGGGTTTGCAATTCTGACCTTAAAAAAGTAATTCTCAGCTGGAACTTAACCTTCACACATCCTTGGATTAAGGAATTATGGAAGCAAGCTTTGCCATGTTTGAGTTGGACTTTATGGAAAGAGCACAATCACAAAATTTTCAGGGACATTGCTATAAATGCTTCTCAAGTGTTTAACTCCTTTGCTAGGACCATTTTGGAAAGTGTTACAACAACTCATATTAGTGTTGTGGAGAAACCCCTATCTCAATTTGAAAGCCAAATTGCAGCCAATTGAAAGGTTTTAAACCTTATCCCTGGGTATGATAATTCTGAAATTCTATAAAGACTTCATACTAAATGGATCCCACCTAAACCTAATTAGATGAAACTCAACTTTGATGGGGCATCCAAGTTAAATGGTAAAGCTAGTGGAGGATGAATTATCACGAATGAAAAAGGATGGATGTTTCCTATCTATTCTGGTGGAATTGGTTGCCAGAGCAACAACTACGCTGAAGCTATGGCTTTACCATGGGGAATGAAGTTAGCTATATCCCTAGGAATAAGGAATTTGAATATTCAAGAAGATTCTAAGATGGTCATAGATGTCGTTAATAAAACATCTAACATTGATAAAAGACATCATTACTAATATACAGTTTCTTTTACAATTTTTTTTTGAATTTGAGATTTCCCATACCTACAGAGAAGGCAATAGGGCCACTGATGCTTGTGCCAACCTTGGTCAGCAATTATCAGGATGGAGGGTGTGGTGACAAGGTGCTCATATTCCCCTAAACATTAGGGAGATCATTTAGAAGGAGATGATGGATCAGGAATGATGCAAATTGATGACAAGGATAGCTTTTGAAGGCAGTCCACGTGGAGAAGGCCATTAGGGATCTCAAAAAATAATAACCTTAGTACTTCCTTGATTATCATTATTAATTATTTGTATCATGAGGTGGAGGCACATGGGTCACATCATGAAAACCAAGGGGAAATTATTTTCAAGCATGGGAGTAGACAACATCACCACTGTAGGGCATTTCGTAAAATGAGCCTTCACATCTGCATTCAACACAAACGGAAGCAAGGGCTAGCTACTTGTTTGAAGCTGAAGGCAGAAATTAGGAATTTCACCAGCTAGGTCTATAATTACAAAATGGGGGGAGACCATATTCGAACTAAACTTGTCTCCTGCTGCTAAATTAAAGACAATCTGCTAGTTTGGCATTATTGTAAAGGAGGTATCAACCCATATTTGGAAAGGCTGAATGGTTATGACAAAAATTTGTCTGAGCAGTTTGCGAGATCTTGGTTGAATAGGCGGATCACTATGGGCGGTATTAGCTTTGAAATCTATGAAAAGGTGATTTTTATGGCCACGAGAATGACCATGCAGGGCATAAACCTCCAAAGGAAAACCAAAATCATGGATATGGTTAGTCACAAACTGTTTTTGGGTGAAGGAGAAGAACTCATCCTGTATCAAGGAGGGTTCAAGAGTGACAAACTTTCAAAGCCATGGGATGGAGTGTGCTTCATTCTCATGAAGTAATTCACTCTCGAGGGGCGATATACCAAAGGCTTATTTTCTATCTCTACAATTTTCACTATGCCCTTGAGCCAAACAGGTATATCAGAGGTGTTAGTGAAGACATTCCCTCCAACTCAGTGTCTGGCGATGCAATTGATGAATCCTAGGTTTTCCCTCCTCCTACTAAAACCAATGATGTCCCTTACTCCACCCCTATTAAGACCCTTGTTAATACTCCCAGCTCCTTTGTGAGCAAAAAGGGAAAGAAGAGGAAGGTTGATGGAGAAGAAGAAAATTTTGAAGAGACTACGAAAGGGACCCACAAGAATCCAGGTATTGCCACGGGGGGCCAAGGTGGCAAACCTCACAAGCCTTCCAAAATTAGTAAGGAAGGTTTCCCTTCTGGAGTGCGTAGGTCAGGGTTGATCATTGGCAAACCAGCCCTGAAGGCCAGACTGATTGATTATTCAAAAAGTGCTTCAGATGAAGCAACCCAGGAAGAAGAGTTTGAAGGGCTAGAAATCTAGGAAATTTTGGAGGACACTAGAGGGAAATAGGTTTCTCGAGATTTTGAGGTCACTGAAGAGTAGGGTGCTGACACTATGGGAACTGCTGACAATAAGGGGAAGATGCATGTCAAGGAAGCTGGCGAGGGCACGGAGAATGAGACTGATTGGAAAACCAAAATTGGGGCCTTGAAGGACCAAATTCAAAAGTTGGAGAAGGTCTTCGCCAAAGGCCTTCGAAATACAATTTTGCTGAATATGTCTATGCTGGAAGTGGTGGGTAATTCTGGGAATGTTGACAATGCAGAGAATGAGAAACTTAATGATCTTGTTAATTCAATAGTTATGTAGATAAGACCATTCTGACTCTGGTCTTTACATTGCTTATGTTTTGTTTCTGACTGTTGTTCTTAACTGTGTCGTTGTTTCTCTACTGGCATCTTTTATTTGCCTACCTTCTTGTCTTTTTTGATTGTATAGGGTTCGGCCCCTAGTTTGCCGCCTTACTTAATAAAAAACAATGTGGGTCTATTAGAGAATAAATAATTTATGTACTATGTTATTTAATGAAGTCAAGAATTATCAATAAAGAGAAGGGGAAATATATTTAATAAAATTTGATAAAATCACCAAGCCCAATGCCTTATCCATTGGGCCAACATATAAATTACCAACACACAATATCATTGGAAGAATTTTTAAGGATACATGAATGCCATATGATCCTACACAAATATGCACACATTTCAATAAAAGATGAATATTAAATACACTAAATTACTCATTTATAGATTAGTTTCAACATTGTAAAGGAATTTCATGTATAATAACAAAACAACAAATATTAAAATACAATTGAAATTGCACCCATAATTCATAGCACAATATGATTGTAAGGTTTTTTAAAATCTAATTGAAGGTGTTTCTACATGTCCTATATTCATCCCAATGATCAAACATTTATGTTATAAAATTTATTAATTAAACCCAAATCATCATTTTTTGTAGATTGAGTGATCCCTTAATGACCTTCACAATATCTTAGCAATTCCATACACAACATGAGAGCTAAAAAATCACACAAAAGTATCTCCAAAACAAATAGACATGCAATAGACATAATATGGAGCTAGAACATTCCTAATTTGGCAAAAAGATGCAAATGAAAACAAGATTCAACAACATGTAGGATAAAATTTATAGTTTACTTGGAGGTTAAGCTATATAATTTACTTAGAAGAGAAGGAATGCATATTTGATCAAATAAAGCACATTATAATAAGTGGTAGTAAATTAAGGCATTCAAAAACATTATATCATGGTGCAAGGCATAGAATGCATGTCAACATAAAAGAACATTAGTTTTTTATAAAAATATATTCTCTATAATAGATCATTTGACATGTGTCAATATGACTCTAAAGGGAATTAAGATTAATTCTTAAAGATATTGGATATAGATTCATAACTGTATGCTTAATCTATTGCATGTATTCATAAGATGGGAATCATCACTCTAAAAAATCCAAATCATTTTAATCAATTCAACTATCATGCATATTAATATTTTTCATATAAAATATTTATAAACACTGAAACTCAAAAACAAATAATTTTTTAATCTAACATTAATTCTCCTTAAATATAATATCAATTCTCTCTAAATATAACATCATTACATATCTCTTTGAATAAACTTTACAACAAATTAAATAAAATGAAAAATGGATGCCTAGATCAAAAGACATGGGTTAAAAACATTTATACTTGTTTTGGCCAAATACATGCCCATAAATTTTTTTAAATTTTAACATTTTCACAAATAATTAATTTCCATTTAATAATATTTATGATCCAAAAAAATGCTTCCTCATGTCATCCTCTAATTTCTCCCCTTGGATTGATGGTTAAGATTGTGCCTCTCAGATCAATAGTTATTGTTGGTGCTACAGAGTACATGAATTTAAGCCTTTTAACAGGGATCTGGAAATCAATGACCATGATCTAATCTTGGAAGATCAACAAATATCGTTGATTCACCATTATGCTATGGATATTTTATTTTGATCTCTAGTTAATGGCTTAGGTCACTCCTCACCAAATCAATGGTTGATTTTTTTGGTAAAAGGATTTTCATGTGTCAATGACCATTGTTGCATCATATTTTTTATCTTGAATTTCACCATCATTGCACATGAATTTAAGACTTTTACTTATGATATAGGAATCAATGAACATGATTTGATTCAATGACGACCATCAGTTTTCCATATTTTATTCAACCTCTGATCAATGGCCTATCATTGATTCAACACTGCACATGAATTTAAACCTTTTAACTATAATCTAAAAATCAATGGCCATGATTTGATTCAATGGATAGAACCATTTTGTGCCTATTAAAGGGGATTTGATGTGTTCATATATATAGTAGGAGAAAAGTAAAATTGATAAGTAATTTATTATTTTTAAAGATAGTTATATTAATACAATAGTAGAGTAGATACTATGTTGATTATTATGTTGGATTATTTTTTGAAAGGGTTTTCCAAGTAAAATATTGTGTGAATTATGATTCTCTTATTCTATTAACTTCAAGATTTTGTTAGCATTTCTTCTCTCATTTTAATTTATCAAATCTATTTTATCTTCACAGATACTTTACTAATTGTGTCACCTTTGTGTAGATATGCTAAACAATTATCTCGAACTAAATCAAAATTCAGTCAAAAATAAATAAACAAATAAACATACCAACTACATATACATCTCTTCAATGCTAAGATGGCATGATGTTGATTTAAAGTAAGATAAAAAGATATATACTCAATGTGAATTATACATATATATAAGTCTTTCCCAACACAATAAGAGATCATACTCAAGTGCTCATGTTCATGATCATTGCTTCCATTTCATCTTGATAAAATTACAAAAAATAATTAAGAACATTAGAAAAATTATGCTTATTCTAAATGATATAATCAATTTACAACCTTGCTTCTTCAAAAGCTATTTTTTTAAACATATTTGATTTTTTTATATATATCTGGGAATAATATTGTTTGCTTATCCCCTAGTTGGTTTTGCTATCATGATTTCATTTACATATATTTTTCATTTTAACTTGGATTAAAAATAATCCACAAATTATGGCATCTTAAGTATACATTCAACTCTTATAATCAGATATGAATGCCTATAATGCCACATCGCATCTATTTTGGATTTGAACTCAAATAGTGATTTGTTAGTATCTTTAAGATTAACACATCCATTTTAGGGTCTTTCATAGATATATAAAGTGACACTCTAAATTCTTAAACTATCTTATCTTCCATTTCAATAATTATTTGATTAAGAAATAATGATCCAAAATAACCCTGAGATATAATTTGCAACATTTCTCATATCTTTATTCTAACATAATAATATAAAGCCCACATATAAACCTTTTAAGAAATGTATTTATGTTTTTGTGACATGCTGTCCTTTGGTTTGGTACCCAACTTGCTCAAAACTTCCTCTTTGACCTTGTTTTCCAAAACCACCATCTAGCTGATGGTTGGGGTGGTAAGGACCATTGATGGTTGGGATCATAGGGCCATTTGGGAGGGCTTGTCCAATTTAGTTACTTGCTACTCCATGTTTAGATGATTGTATGAACAGATGAAGTAAGTTGGTAATGATATAGTTATGTTATTTATACATCCTTTGCTTCATTGATGATGTTTAATGATTATTTGACTTCAGACATAATTAGTATTTTATCATGATTTGATGATGGATAATTATATTGATATACTAACCTATGTATATGAATGCAGGAAAAAAGAACACAAGCTTAAATAATAATAAGCTGAAATTATATATTACCAAAAGTAAAACATTGCATATGTAGATTTGTTAAATGTTAATTAGTTTCTCTTCCTTTTACTAGAGAATTTTGCCAGCTTAACTAACACAATATTACTCTCTAATTTGATCATGTGATATTATTAAGTTTTTATAGACTTGATGTTATTACTAGATTATAGTAACCATTGGACTTAATCATCATAGTGTTGGTTTCTTGATTGAGGCATACAATCTTGATTTTATGGATAAGATGGTTTCATGGACACCATGATTAGAGTTATTCAGACTTATGCATATGTTACTTGATAAATAAACCTACTAAATTTGTTAATAAAGTAAACAGGTGTAATGATTTTCATAGATGTACTGTAATTGATCTCTTAATTAGGCATTTAGACATACTTGAGTATGTTGGCTAGGATTAATAGCATGTTGGAATTATACATTGGATGATAACTATTGAGAGTTATTGAGTTATTTCCTTTGGATACATATATTCATGCTCATTTATTTTAATATATGCAAAAATTTACTCTTGCTAGGTGTAATCATGGCTCTTGAGTTGATATTGTGGAGGCATAATAGACTTTATATTTTGGTGGTTCAGGCATGGTTGAGAAAACTTGCTTGGATCATTATCAAGATAATATTTTATCTTGATTAATACATGTTGTAGGAATATCTAATAACTCCTTGAATATATTTATGCATGCTCATGGTTATTTTCTTTCATATATGTTGGAAATAGTTTTCATGATAATATGAGTATGTTGAACTAATCCTTAGTTGGCCTACAACTCTTGTATGAAATATAGTGACTCTTGTATGTACCAACTTGTATATACTTTTATATGAAAATGTTCAAGGAAGTGGGCTACCACGTATTTATAGATAGTGTAGTTAAAATCTTGTTGGCATGCTCGGGACTTGTGATATTGCATACTCAGGGATGTGTGTGGTATTAATCAACTCTTTGATGATTTTCCCCATTCTTAAGATTGGATTTAATTACATTACTGAAAATGGATGAGTTAGTTTTTTGTTAAGGTCATATTTTATGAGTGCATGTTCATATTAATGCTAAAACAATTGCCAGTTCATGGATGAAGAAAGTAATCCTAAAAAACACCTATAATGTGAAGTAATTGGTAATTTCCACATCTTACTTTTCCTTGCTTATCTGATTATATTGCTGAATATGACTATTATTTTATCCCCCAGATGGTTGTAATTTTTCTCATTATGTAAGCATGGCGGTTGGTATTAATTTAGTATGTGTATATAACCATATGTACACATTGATGCTTATATTGTTAATAAATTGGTACCTGATGGAACCTATCATATGAGTAAACAACCTATTCTGGTGCATATAAGAACCCTACTACTCTACCATGTTGGGTATGATGGATTAATGGATGTATGCATGGTTACCTTATAGGTATCCTTATGAATAACACAATTACCAAATCATGTTGAATTACTTATTATGTTTTTGGAATGTTGTTGGGATTTCTTCCCTATCCAAGCCATTGGTTAATAAAACAATCTATTTATTGGACTTTATATGCTGTCTGCCACTATATCATTGCTTGTTCGATGATGTAGTAAGGCATGATGGTATCTTCTTCCATCTTTTTATATTTATGAAAATCATGCATATAATTTAATTATAATCTCTTATGCAATTAATATTTTGATGTACACTTTAAGAGACTTATCTTGGTCCATTTGTACTTAAGCTAATAATGGGTTTCTATATGTGTTTAAAAGGCTATATATTATGCCTAATTGTTGTTAGGGACATGCTGATGCCTGAAAGTGTATCATAGGGTTTATAGAGTGTTTAAAACACTTCTCATTTATATATTCAAAGAATCTATTGTATGTGTAGCTAGTTGTGATCTTCTTGAGATCTTTGGTGGAATAGTGAAAAAGTAATTAACTATTTCACAAAATGATAATATAACTAGTTGTTGGGAACAACCGTGGTCTTAAATCTTGATTGTGAAAGATGATAGTAATCTAAACTAAGTATAGTGAATTATGGTCAAAACTAAAGTCTAAAGTCCAATCTAGCATGTATATTTACAATGAAAGATAAATTATAGTGATTTGATTAAAAAATGAGAAAAAATAAGGGTAGGGTAGAGAAGAAAGGTATTTATGATCTTTAGTCCATAAATTATAACAAATCTTAAATTTCATCAAATACATGCACTCAAACCAATTATGACATGAAATAGCCAAAAACATAGATCCTATCATATACTAGGCAAATGTCTAATGATTTTGGAACAATGCAAATAAGAACTCAAATTCACTTTAAGGATTTGATTTCAAAAATAAATAGTATTGACACATATTCAAGAAAAGTAATGGAAATGAAATAAATCTTAAGTCTTTCAATCAACCTAGCATAAGCACAAATTGATAACTCTACATTCACACATATGCACATCTATAATCCATAAAATAATTCAAATATAAACATCAAACTAGATGTTTGAGGAAGCAACCATGATAAAAAAATACATAAACAAATACGAGACAATCTTTGTAGAATTCCCTTGATTACATTAATTTGCTCCAAATTTACAAAGTAATTTTTTCTCTAAAACTCCTTCCCCTTTTACAAATGACAATACCCTTTTTATAGAAGACTTTGAGGTATGTCAGTTAGTCATATCAAATGATAATTGAACAAGTGTTATAAACAACTATCCTTCTACATTATTCTAGAATCAAACACTTTATAAAATGGACTAACCTATAAGCAATGCACTTTATAATTTTCACATTCTTTTACAAAATATAATATTCTCTTTTTAAATGATATACATGTTTTACCACAAAAAGAATATGCTAAGTCAACAAATTTGGCTTTGAAATCTCCTCCAGTTGTAGTCTTATGGTTTTGCTACTTTATCTTCATTTCCTTATTATGTTGTTCATCAATAAGACTGAAATTGATGATAGGTTCCATGAATAGTTCCTCTTCTTGATCTACTAGGTCTTTGAAGTCCTTGTTAGCTTTGTCTAAGGCCTCTCTAATACTTCTATAGTCATCAATTTTCTCCTCTGTAGATAGGATCATGTCTAATATTCTTTTATTGTCTACCCATTTTATGCCTTGGATTTTGCTCTTCACTTATTACATTAATTGATTGGCCCTGTATTTGAAATAATCATTTGTTATCAAACCCATATGACTAAGAGTAGTTGGGTCTTTGATCAATCCTCCTAGTAAATGAACTATTTTAATTTCTAAGTAATTGAAGTCTTTAGAAATATCCTCCATGACCTTGGATCATTTATTCATATCCTTGATCATTTCTATCAATACTACCATATCCATATTTAAATGAGCCAGGCTAATTATTTTAAAATCATATATTTGATCCTGTGTCAATATATTGATTAATTTATTTACCTTATGACTTGAAGTCTACCACTGATTGACTTGTTGAATAACCATGGAATGCTTCATGTTCACCATGTCTTGCTTAGACCTTATATCTTTTAGAAGGCTGAATGTGTCACAAATGATTGCTTTAAACTTATTGACAATATCCTCTAGCACTGATAGGATATATTGTTCCTCTAAGATCTTCTTTTGATACTTTAGGCCTTTTATAGTATCTTTCAACTATTCTAATTGTGATCGATCCAACTCCAGTACATCTTGCTCAAATATTGGATCCTCACTAGGTCTTTATCCCTTCTCCTAGGTCAAATTATTCAAGGGCTCCACCTTTTGATATGTAATCTCTTCACCACCTTACATGACTATTTTCTTAGTCACCCTTTGTAAACTAATAGTACCTGGATCAAACTTAAACCTAACTAAATAATGGGTCACATATGGAACTAGTATTTATACTTGTGATTGGGCTTGCTGACTTGGAGTAGCCAATCTCCTTGCCTCTTCTTATTGTAGAGCAATGATCCATGGCTTCAATTCTTGCTGTGTTGGGATGTTCATAGCCTTCACCATAGCCCATGGATGATGAATAATGGGAAGATTTTCTAATATTGGTTCATAAATGAACCACTTAGGAATAGGTGGACCATATACTATATTTTCTTCACTAAATAAATTGACTTCACTCAAAGGTGGTGTAATAGTTAACTTTGGTTTCTTTGCCTTTGGGACAATGGTCATCTTAGCTTTCCTTTTAGGGGTGTCAATAAACATTAGGTCCAAAGACTTTCCTCTATCTTGTTTGACTTCTTCAACCTTTGCATTTTCATATGAATCTATCTCACAAATCATAGACAACATCCTAAGTGCATCTTTAATGGATTCATTGGGGTCCAATGCTATCATATGTACCTCTTGTTGAGCTAGATATTGCTCTAGCGCTATTGAAGATTCAAGAACTGATGAACTAGAAGCCATTTCATCTAGCCTTTTATCTTCAAGCCTATGTTATACTTGTACCTTTACTGTGGGTAATTTAGAGGAACCGATATCAATTAGATGATATTGCCTGGGGCCTAGTTGCCACCTACCTTCTATTTTCTAGTCCCTATTCAATCTAGACTCAGATCTTATGTTGTGTTCCTTTAATCTCCTAGAAACTTCATATCTTGAGGATGATTTAATGTATATGAAGTCAAATGGACTGGGCTCATGTTCATAAGGCACATTAAAAATACCCTTGATCATTAAATGTTCTTTTACCCTCCCATAAGGGTCCCATTGTCTAAGATCATCAATTTGGAAATTGAAAGACAATCTATGCTTTGATGAAACCTCAATATGGTCCCACAACCTGAAGATAGTCTTACCAATTATCATGGGGAAACTATGTAGGATATCTTTCATCTTATTTTTACAAAATCCATCATCCCATTAAAGAGATGGTAGGTCACCTCTTATTTTCCTAATATATTAGGTACTTGGATTGAAAATTTGAGAGAAGCACTTTGGGTTCCCTCAATCCTTATAATTGTATAGTCAAGGTATAACCATATGTCCCCCATTACTTCAAAAAATTTATTGATCAAAGGAATAACTTTCATCACGGGAATTCCATCTATAGATTCACTTAATGTAGGGTAAACATAGTCACAAATGAATTGGATGTGATATCTATACTTATAGATGTGTAATTTGGAATAATATTAGGAAATGGTCTGAGTACCATTTGGAGACCATTCTCTTTGATTGGGAATCTTTGTGGTTACACATAGGGCATTTAGTAAATAGGGAATCATATAAAACTTAGTCCTCTTCTTATTCTTGATTGCATATATATGTCTACTTAGGGAGATACTAATTATCTCACCTAATGGAGGAACTATTACCTTTTAAATAATTAAATACACTATGGAGACCCACATTGGTTCTATATATGATGTAGTTGCACACCCATACAAATTGTTTAGCATGGTCATCGCCATCGTAACTTCAAGTCTAAACTGACTCATAAGAATATTTTTAGAAGGGTCCATAATAAATTGGTTACTAAATTCTAAGCACATAGCTAGTATATCCATAATATTATGCTTCTTGGCCCATGACGTAATGGAGGTTAGGTCTATTTGAGGCTTGGAAAATTTTTAGTAAGACTCAAATTCAATTGGGGATATGTAATCAATTTTCCTCAGATTATGTTCATTGATCAACATGCCATTGTCTATTTTAGCTACTTTGAAAATGGGACCAAGAACATCAATGAAATGAAGTACCTCTGGTTTAGCAACTATATAGTGAAGTCCAGTCATCTAGATGGCCACAATGTTAGCATAACATCTCTTTACTAGGATGATCTTTTCTTCTTCCTTGATGATAGTCGATTAGTTTTCAATTGTCTAGAATAATTTGGAGCAATTATTATCCCCTATGTTCAAAGGAATAACTACAAATTTTATGTCCTTAAACACTCATCCTTCGATATTTGTTATTAAATATGGCTCTACTTCTTGCTTTGAAACATGTTTAGGAGTCACCATTACTACAATTCCAATCAAATTATCCCTTTTTAGATAATAATCTAACTCTTCAGGCTCAAACCAATGAATCCAAAGATAAATTAAGGCTATCCATACACTCTTAGGGATTTTTAGAGGTTTACACAGAGCTCTAATGGTGACAAATAGGTTTTAAATATGTGATTTAATGACTTAGATTATATTTAGATTGCTTGGGTCTATAAGATCTTCTAGTATGACATGTTCTACCTATGTGGCATTACCATGTCACAATATTCATTTATTTAAAAAAGTGATCATTTGTCATTTTTGGAAATGTGTCATTACTTCATGCAATATTGAAGCTCGATTAATTCACACCATTCATCTCTTAAGAAGTCTTCTTAGCCTTGACTTCATCATGGGCTGTTGATCTTCCATCTAAGCTCCCAAGAGTGTGCCACTTGATAGCTCTGTGGGTTCTCTATGCACCTTGAAAATATTCTCCATCACCTGAATGCTCTTATACCACATGGTAGAATCTCTTTCAGTCTAGACTATTTGAATTGTCGACTCCACTCACACCATTGATCTTGATCAACAAGATTGAACATGAATCATTGATCTTCATCTGTAGGATTAAACTTACACCATTGATCTAGTGACTACACAATCAAGTATGGATTATTGATCTCCATCTTCATACACAAACTTGCATGTGGGTCATTGATTTATTTGGTTACTCATCAAGATTATGACACTTATCACTCTTGTGTTTTTTCTCAGGATCTTTAACTTTTTGACCTTTACTTGTCCTTGGATCTTTACCACTTTTTCAAGATCGTGACACTTGTCATTCTCACATTTGATTTTATAATCCTTTGACACTTTGATTCCTTGCTCACCATTGGATCTCCATTACACTATTAACATGCACCATCGATCAATTCCTTTGATTTATTGAATACAACTTTGCCCATGGATCATTGATCTTTGTTTCAAGATCTCAAGATTTTTCCACTTAGCAACATTCCATTTAATTAATTCTTATGAACAATTAAAATCAATAAAGTAAGTGTTTGAATATGTATAGACTTAGGATAAATTTTTAGACTAAGGTTTTAGACATGTTAATGAACATGATTAAAACTTAAGATAAAATTTAAACTAATTATAAGATATAATAAAATTTTCTCACATAAATATGAATCCTACATAAATTTGAATCCATTTTGAAAGGAACTTAGGCTAAAACATTTAGACTAAGGTTTTTAACACTTATTTAAACATGGATCCAATTAATTAATTAAACATCAAGGGTTAAAAGGGTCAAATTATCATTAAAGAATAAAAACCTAAACATTGTTCATTCAAATGGAACTCCATTAAACTTGTAACATGGAAACACAAGACTCAAACATTAGCAACATTAGCTAAAGTCAAAGAAATATCATATACAGAGATGTTAATTAATTTAGATCAATCATGATATCCAATAATGCATTTTAATCAATTTGAATGTCAATTTATAACACAATTTGCAAAATTGAACAATGGTCCTCATTTTTCAAAAAATGGGGGTATGTTGACCTCAATAAATGGTGACTTTTGAGGGAAAAATTGCAAAATGTTAAAACTCAGATACTCTTGGTTTAAACTAACAACTAGAAAAATCATTATACATGATCAAGTAACATTATTAAGATCAATTCATGGTTAAAATAAGTCTTATAGATGTATAATTAGGATCAAACATCAAAACTCAGTCATATTATGTGTGTGTGCTTTGATTCATTCATTGATTGCCATGGTATTCAAAAAATAATTTCTAGATTTCATGATCTTAATCATTAATATTGAATTTTATCATACTTAGATATTAATTATGAAGCATGCTTTATGAAAAAAGAAGGCTTGGGCATTTATCTACTCCCAACCAAGCATTCATAGCCCTGATAGAGATACCTTTAGCTCCACTCAAGGCTTGGTTCCACTACCAGTCAGGCATCCATAGCCTTAGTGAAGGTTACCAAAATCACTTTTTTTAAAAATTTCTTGGATTTTCAATAAAGATCTTATTTTTGTATTTTTTAAATTTATTTATCTTTTCAACAAGGTTAGGGACCATAATTAGTTAGGTTTTAGGATTTTTATCAAATGTTCAATCTTAAAAAATCATCCTTGGTCATAAACTTCATCCCAAGAAATAATGTTCTGTAAGTGCTAACATGACTTTTCTCTAATAATTCAATCTTTCACTCAACATGTGCAATCCTTACTTGAATCAAACATAGATCAGAACAAGGTTTAAGATTTTAAGGAACAACTAACCTAGATATCAATCCTCACCAATTTCCCAAAACTATAACATCAAGCTCAAATTTCTAGAATCTATGATCAACCAATGTTTATGAGTCATACTTGAATTCTTGATTCATGGAGTTCCCTTGAGAATCTAGATGAATATGGAGCTTGAAAACTTGTCTTGAAAAAGGTTTATTGAAAGTATAGAACAAAGAAAATAAATACACAACAAACAAAATAGACAATTAGCAAATAAATATGTATAAACACTATTTACCAAAAAGGAACATGAAAGAAACTAATCTAAGCCTACCTACACTAACTCTAACTCATCTTAAAATTTACTTCGTAAATAACTTACTGAAGCATAACAATTATAATACAACACTTAAATACAATCTTTCCTCCAGGATCAAATAGAAAAATATTTAGTCTACCATCAAACCTTGAATTTTTGATTGCTTCTTTTTGATGGCATCTTATTGACAATAGGAGTACTTATATGTTTATGTCTTTTGGATGATGAGGTTTGGTATCCTAATTCCATTCTTAAGTACATGGATTGAATATATGGATCTAAGACCTAATCATCTTCTCAAATTCTTCTTTCTTTCATCAAGAATACTAACTATGCTTCATTCATAGATTGATAATGAATTGTCTCATTCTTATTTAATAATTTTATTGGAAAACTAACTAGTCTATTTGGACTGATGTCTTCATTAGGCTCCATTTGAGGTGTGGCTAAACTATTGATCTTTGCATTAAAACTCTCAAACTCATCCCAAAAGGCGTGTTCATCATGATCAACTAAAAGAACATGAAATTTATTTGTATTCTTCCTATTTGAAACATGTTTATCACATATTTCTAATATTTTGATGGAATCATATGAAAATTATTGATTTGTTGTATTTGATTCATCTTCATCTTCTATAAAGAATGGCATCTCATCTATCCAATTAAGCTCCAAATCTTCTTACTTTGGGATTTCCAAAATAACACTGCTTTCTTAAAACTTTTAAATTTCATTAAAAAATTCATGGTATAACTGCTACCAATGATCATCTCCTTCAAGAATATTCTCTATTTCAATAGTGACTCTACATGATTTATCCTAATACCTATCTTTTAAATAAATATCAACTTGTACTTGATCCATATCAACTATTACAAGTTCTTGAGAAAGCTCTTACAACTCATCTTATTTGACTATTTCATAAAGAATAGGTTCTTTCTCCATGATTGGTATAGTAGGTCCTTGAAAATTTTCAACAAAATGAGAAAAGTCCAAAGATACCTTATTTTTTTCATGACACTGTTCCTCTTGAACAACTATCACTTCCTCTCTTTGCATTGATTCTTAAATAACTTCCCATGAAGGAAAGGATTTGGGTCTTTGAGGAGGAAGGACTAAAGGTTGAATGATCTCTAGCTTACTCAATAGATGAGTCTCCTTCATATATTTTTGAGAAGCAAGAATCTCTTTTGGAGTATCTTCAGGTTCATTCTCATCTTGAAATGGAAAATTAAATGTCTCCACCAAAAGAGTTATTTTAGAAAATTTTGACGTCTCTAAAGAGATAGATGTCCCTGCATTATTATCTTTGTTAGGCATAGATTTGGATGTATCTAATTTATCATGATAAGTTTTAAAAGAATTACAAAATTCAACATAATCTAATTCACCATGCTTTGAAGTGTTATGGACTCTATAATAATTATATAAAGCTATATCACAAATGTTTAATTTAGGTAGGTATTTAGTTGTAAATGATTAATTATACTTATTGTTTTTGCTATTGTGAAACCTATTTATAGGTCTATTAAACTTCTAAAAATAATAATTTCTGTTAGAGTTTTTCCCAGTGTTACCTATTTGTTTTTACAATTGGAGAAAATCGGTGCTCAATTTTTGAACCATTTTGAGTATGGATTCATTCTTATTTTAAGTGCCTTAGAATTATGAACTTGAGTATTACTACTAGTTTTTGGCACCATAGCTCTTTGATTTTGTGGATGGGATCCAATTGTAGTGTTATTTAGGAATCCTAGGTTTTGAACAAGATGAACATGATTCAAAGGTAATTGGTTTAAAACTAGAGTTTGATTTAAATTAGGCATGTTTTGATTAGCATTTGGGATGATATTAAATGGAGGTAAATTAAGATTGATGTTAGAAATAACATATACTAATTGACCCTATGGTTGCATTTGATCACTTATTTTTATAGCTTTAGCATAAGCTAAGGCTAATGTATCTATAACTCCAACAGATATTTTTGAGAACACATAAATCATGGGATCTAAAGCATCCTTATCAATCTCTAAATCTAAAGCTTCATCAGGTCTATAGGGAGCTATAGTTCTACTGAACATCTTCTATAATGTAACATTAACATCTCTAATGGTTTCACTTAAATCTCTCTTCACAGTAGTGAATTGTTGATTAAGGACATAAGGACTGATGATTTTTCCAAATTGGTTAATGAAAATACTATTGAAATCATTCCAACTGGTAATGTAACTTTTAGGAAGGTTGAGAAACCAATCATATGCAACATATTTTAAAGTAAAATGAAATAATCTTCAAGAAACATCTTCATGAACAACATTTAACAATCTCAAAGAAGCCTTAAAAGACTTGATATGTTCTTCAACAATAACCACACCTATAGGACTGAAAGAAGGAAAATATTTCTTAGGATTTCTAGGTAGGTCACATACCTAACCAAACACATTGATGGAAGATCCACCTAACCAAGCCATACCTTAATAATATTCTTGGATAGCATTGATATTAATTATTTTTTTTCAAGTCAATGGAATTTTTGGATAGCATTGATATTAATTCTTTTCTTTCAATAGTTTCATTAAATAAGGAATATATAAAAAGTTTAAATTATTTAAATGATATTAGGTATGTATCATTGTTTGATTAAATTGTCACAGGGTATAAAAGATAGTCGAAGGCATTTGAAATAACCCTATGCTTAATTAATGTCAACAATAACCTTACTATTATAAGCATCATGGTGTTTGATTTGAGTTATTACATTTGATAGTGGATTTGTTTTTTAGTCGACATAACATGGAAATTACAATGTTCAATAAATTTTATAAAGTCGATGCATGGGCAAATAGTGAAGTCAATGAACATGCAAATTTTGAAGGGCTATTATAATGATTATTTTATTTATTAATTGGGAACATTAGAAATTATTAGGGCTTATAACTATTTTTGACTTGAGTAAACAAGCACTTAACAAAACCATTATGCAAATTTGAAGTCTTATGCATGAGAAAAATGTAGTAGATTGTTTATTCTATTTAGTTATTCTCAACATGCATAGACTAAGCCAAAATTGTGGCCAAGAAGTTTGGGTAATAACTGGGATGATGAATGAGAATAAGAGGAGAAGGGAAGAGGCTTAGATGGCATAATGGTATAATAGGCAGAAGTGGATGAAAGGATTTCAAGCTAAGAAAGAAAAGTAAATTTGATTTCCTTGGCATATAAATATCTTTTATAGTTGGTGATGTATTGAAATTTCTATTTGATAGTTAAATAAATTTTTGGTAATTGGTAATGAATTTAAGGGTTTGTATATTATTATTTAAATGAAAATTATAAAAAGAGAGCTAAATATAGGGCCTTGTAGATGGCTCGACTATCCATAAAACCCTACATGCAACCTAGGAAACCCTAGTCAAATGGATCGAGACTTTGTGTTTCTACCTTACTATTTAGAATACCTCAACAACAAAATTTTGTGTTTATAATAACTGACTCAAATTTTGGAAAACCCTAGGAATATCCTTTAGGGTATAACTTTTCTTTAAATTCTGAGTATTTTTACTAGACTTAGTAGAGTCTTGGACTTATTAATTTTTTCAAATTAGTTTTGATATTTAAACATTTATACATAGGCTTAAATCTAGGATTATATAAGGTATGATGGAAATATTGGGAAATTTAAACTAGGTTCAACAAAATAGTTTGAAGCCTTCATTTACATAGCATGTAAAGGATTTTTATGTATTTTATTTTGGGTCTTAAATATAAAAATATGGACAGGGATTGGACTGGGTGTATAAGTCATTTAACAAATAAAATGAAATTGGGTTTGTTTGATTTATGTGTATATCTAAATGATAAAGACATAAATATATAGGGGTATGTATATACACCCTACAGGGCTTCATATATATATATATATATATATGTGAAATTAATTTAAGATGTTGTGGAATTTGTTGTTAAGGTCTTTGAATCTATATAGAGGACAACTCTATTGTATATGGATTTGTATTTTATATCCTTTGCATAAAAAATTTCATTGAACTAGTTAGCTGAGTCTTTATTAGAAAATGTACTTATATATATATATATATATATATATATATATATTAGTATGAATGAATCTTCCCTCTCTTTTATATGAATGGTTGAGTATAGTATATATACATAATAGGTGAATATTTGTATTTGGGCGAGTTTATGTTATAGGACTATGTATTCAAATAAAATGCATAGATATATATTTTCAGAGATTAATAAGTCTTTGGTAGAAGACTAAAATATTGTATTCATCAACATATATAAATTATTTATTGTAATAGAGTCGTTATAAAACTTGATTTGGATAGTATAATATGGTAGGGCAAGTTTATATAATTATCAATGTATCCTATTAGGTAAATATAATGAAATCTATATGACTTGTCTTATAAATGAACTCAAATAGCCTTTATTGTTAATAAGATTTAAAGAAATCAAATAGATTTATAGTTTGATTGATTTATGTCTTTCATTGATTGGATGAGTTTGAATTGATAAATATGAATGTTCTATACATATTTAGTTGAAGCACTAAAATGGGAATTGATTTGTATTGTAAAGAATTATTTCGAAGCATTATAGTTTTAGTGTATACTTTTCATATACGTGATACTATAAGCTTAGGTATAGTTATAGTCTTCTTAAAGTATACCATATGCTTGCTTCAATAATCAATTTGATAAGATATTTTTTATAAAACTGTGTTTTTATTGTATACATAAATATATGGTATGTAAAAGTGAATAATCAACCAGTTAGTAAACTGTAATTATATACCACATATAGATTTATACAAGATGTTCATTACATGTGACTAGAATTATATAACAAGGTAATATGGGTGCTTTGTTATTTATTTTAATGTTTAGTTGAAGCATTAAAAATAAGGTATTTAAAATGTTAAATACAAATCATATTAAGTTGTTATATGATTGGCTTATAGTTATATTTGTGGAATATGAACAAAGAAATAAGTTGTGATTGATGTTAAGTTACGTGGATGAAATAGCATTTTGAGTTACATATTGATATTGGGTAACTTGTAGTCTATATATGATTCTTACCTAGATGATATGTTTCCATTGAGGAATATCTATGATTATATTTATTATTCTATAATAAATTAGATGATTTTTAGATTCATTGCATTACATTTGACGGATTAAATATAAGTATTTAAAATTTTTGTACTTAGCATATTTTATATTTGCTAATAGGGAATATTCTAATTGAATCTTTTTATTTTTATATTTTTATATAATTAATCAAATATCACATTTATGACATTAAATAGTGTGATAGATTCCATTAACTTATTTAGCAGCATCAATGAAAGATGAGGTGTAATCTAATTGAGTGGCGTGTATGAAATTGATTGATTTTAGAGATCACTGACTATATAAAAACTTTGGCCAAAGTAATATTTATAGTTAAACATTATCATTTTATGTATTTGATATAGTTTACATGTTTGTATGATAACATGTTAGAATGGATTTATTTATGGTATACATCATGCATTAGTTATCTTACAACACACATGTTTTAATTTGTCACTTTAGATTCCTACACCATCTTTATCTACCCCTCCATGAAGGGAGGCCCATTCCATTATTGGGAGATAGTGAAAGTGATTAATGGTTCATGATTGGTGTGTCAAATCACTCAGATGACTCTCTCCCTCCCTATAACAATACTACACTAGAGACTACACTTGAGATTATAGACATATACTTGAGTTCATTGAGACTCATGCTCCGTAGATATTTGTATCAATGTATTATTATTATTATTAAGACATTATTTATTACTCAAACTATACTATTTATTCATTTATACATCTAATACATTTGTTTTAATGTTGTATCAACTTTGGCTAAAATTATATATTTACTTTAATGAAATAAATGCAGTCTTTTTTGTTTATTCAACATTGTTTATATTTTAATATATCATTATAATGGTGATCATTAGCTAAATGGATTAACTATAAACCTTTTAAGGTTAACTAAAATAATAAATTCATTTAAAGATCACTTATTTATATTTCTCATGGTAAATTTTTATATATATGTGTAATTAATTTAAAAAAAATTAATCTATTTTGGTAAAACCTAGTGGGGTTGTTACATTATGATATCAGAGCTGAGACTCAAAATATAGGACTTAATGTGTCCACTAATGAAAAATTATTAATTTGTTAAGAAATAAAAACAATAGCGCAAACTAGACTAGGAGGTGAGGGTACTTTGAAAACTAATCTCCTTGTTGATCAAAATTAGTTCATTGCTAAGCAAGATGTGAAGTTGGATCAAATCCTCACATCCATGCAAGATACTAGGGACTGAATCATAGCCCTAGATTAGGAAATGCATGGTCATGTAGAGGATAATGATCAAGAAGAAATTGAAGATCATCCTACTAAGAAGGAACATACTCCAGACCAGAGGCACGAGGAAGTGCCATAAAATAAAATAGCTTGAGTAACTGCAAAGATGGCATGTGACATGAAAAAGGTCAATCCATCCAAGTTCGATGAAACTATATTACAAGATGGTGTTGAATCATGGCTAATAGAGATGGAGAAATATTTTAAGATTAAAAATTAATCTAAAGTCACCAAAGTAGTATGGGGAGCATATCATTTTACTGGTGAAACAACTTGGTGGGTAAACAAGAAGCTCAAGATGATCTTCAACTCTACCACCACCTCTTGGGAGTATTTTTTGATGTTATTTAGGTCTCGATGGCTTCCACATATATATTTTAATTATAAGCTTATATATATTTAGAATATTAAGCAATGAGACCAATCATTGAATGAATAATGGGAGAAATTCACCAAACTCTTTAAGTGTATACCTCAATATTAAGAGGATGAGAGGTTTAGGATTATGAAATTCCTCATGGGATTAAAACCCCAAATTGGTTGTGAAGTAGATAGCATGGGCCATCTATCATGGATTATATTTTATATAAGGTAGTCAAACAAGAATACAAACTAAAATATCTTTTCCAAGTCAGAGACAAGTTTAAGAAGAAGTTTGGAAGTTCTAAACCAATTTATAAAAATAAAAACTGGAAGCAAAGGGGTGGAGACTCCAAGAGTTAGTTCAAAAATTAGAATCCCAAGTTCAATAGTGGTTTAGGGAATAAGAACTTGGTAATGGTTTGAAAGGAGTTTTTAAGGGAAACCAATAGTCTAATAGGAAAGGACCAGCTGAAGGTTTCTTATTTTCTAGAGGTGACCATTATGCTTGAGAGTGCACTCAAGATAAGTCAAACAACAAGGGTTTTACTTATTAGTAGGATACATTTCAGTATCAGATTCATGCTACTATCGATAATTATCAGGTTGAGTATCGAGCTTCACCTATAAACTATCAAGTATTTTTTTGATCATCTTATTTCTATTTTGATTGACACATGAGTTACATAATGTTTCATTACTCCTAGAATGCTTAGTAAATTATCTAAAAATCTAGTATTATGGCAAATGCATGGTTATTATAGTATGAGAATGTGCCAAAGGTCAAATTTGATAAGTGTTTAGTTGAAATTGAGATTAGGTTGCCTAAATTCACTATAGTACTAGATATTTATATTGTATCATTAGCTTGCAAAGCATAAATCTAAGGTTGACTGCTGTGTAAATAAAGTTGAGTGTTAAGATGATTTTGGAAATTGGACACAATTGTAAGGTGAAAAAAGGGAGTTGAAGCCTAGGAAGATTTCTACAATTCAACTCAAGAAAGCTTAGAGGAAGGGATATTAAGCATTTATTATTAAGATAAATAAAATGGAGGAATATAAGGAACCATCCATCAAGGATTATAATTTCTTAAGGATCTTTTAGGATGTATTTATAGAAGAATTGCCTAGATTGCTACCTAAATGTGAGTTTGATTTTTCAATTGATATCATACCTAGATTAGTACCGTAGTATAAGGCACCATACATGATGATGAATACTAAATTGGTTGTGTTAAAAGATCAAATTCATGATTTTTTAAAAGGATTGATATGTCCAAGTATGTCACCATAAGGTTCACTAGTTATCTTTGTCAAGAAAAAGGATGGTACTCTTTGCCTATGTATTGGTTACAAGATGTTGAATAAGATGATGATCAAAAATAGATATTTGTTGCCATGCATTGATGATCTCTTTGATTAGATGTAAGGAGAAATGGTCTTTTCTAAGATTGATCTTAGAGTAGGTATCATTTGCTAAGAAACCATGTTGAGGATATTTCAAAAACAACATTCAAAACTTGATATGGGCACTATGAGTTCATAGTGTTAACATTTGGGTTGATAAATGCTCTAACAACATTTATCAATCTCATGAATAGTGTGTTCAGAGATTATCTAGATAGTTTTGTGTTGGTATTTCTAGATGACATCTTCATATATTCCAAGGATAATGAAGAACATCTTTGACATTTAGAACTAGTTTTGTAGCATTTGTGAAAGCACAGGTTGTATGAAAAATTGTCTAATTGTGAATTTTTCTAAAAGAAAGTGCACTATCTAAGACATATTATCTTTGTAGATAACATTTTAGTGGATCTAGTGAAGATAAGAGCCATAATGGAATGAAAATGTCTAAGAATTTGTATGAGGTAAGGAGTTTCATGGGATTAGTGGGCTATTATAGGAAATTCATTTAGAATTTTTATAAGATAGTTAATCCAATTACCTCTCTTCAATGGGAAAATCAAAGTTTTGTCTAGTTAGACAAGTGTGAAAAAGTCTTTTAAGAACTAAAAAAGAGGCTTAATTCAACACTAGTACTAAGAGTTCCCAATCTTAATGGTCAATTCTCAGTGATCATAGATGCATCTAGAGATGGACTTGGAGGATTTTTTATGCAAGATGGCTTAGTTGTAGCATATGAATTCAGAAAACTAAAGCCCTATAAAGTGAATTATGCCCCTCATAATTTAGAACTTGCTAAAATTATGCATTCCTTGCAAGTTTGGAGGCATTATCTATCGGATAAACTATTTGAGCTCAAGACTAATAAATTGGGACTCAATTACATCTTCACCCAACTAAACTTGGATGTTCATCAAAGATGATGGTTAGAGTTATTATCTGATTATGATTATGATATTAATTATATCAAGGGTAAGGAGAACAAAGTTGTTGATGCTCTAAGCCATATAAGATACATAGTAGCCATGGCTATTATCAAGAGTAATTTATGAGATCAGGTAATCAAATTATTTCTAGGAAAATAATTATATGCAAGATTAAAAAAACATTGTCTGAGAATGCTCAAAATCCTAGGTATAAAAGATTCAAGATAGAGAATGATGGTCTTTTGAGGTACAATGATAGGATGTATGTGCATGATAGAGAGAATTTGAAGAACATAGTGCTAAAGGAACTACACAATGCTTGATATTTAATATATCTAAGTGTAACCAAGCTCATGGCTGAGCTAAGACCACTCTATTACTAGAAAGGAATCAAGAAAGATATAATAGAAGGTATGTCTTATTGCTTGGAATGTTAACATGCAAAATTTGAACATGTGTATCTGGTAGAAGTTTTATATCCATATGATATACCAAAATAGAAGTGGCAGGTGATTAGTATGGAATTTGTCCAAGGGTTGTCATTAACATGCAACTAACATGATATGATCTTGGTTTTAGTTGAAAAACTAACTAATGTAGCCCACTTCATACTAGGCAACTTGACAAATGATGCACCTATGTTTGCAAAGACATTCATGAAAGAGGTGTATTGATTGCATGGTTTTAAAGAGAAGATTATTTTAGATCAAGATTCAAAGATGAATTCTAGATTTTGGTTGACTTTGAATTTTGCTCTAGGTACACAATTTAATGTCATCATTGATTATCACTTAAAAAGTGATGGACAAACAGAAAGAGTTAACTAGGTTTTAGAATATATCTTTCATATGTATTGCATGGATCATCAATACAAGTGGGATGAGTACCTTTCATTGGTTGAGTTTACTTACAATAATTCATACTAATTACCATTGAAAATGGATTCATTTGAGGCATTATATAGAAGGAGGTGTAGAACACCTATCAATTGGGACAAGTTAGAGGATAGGGTAGTCTTTGGACCTGAGATGATTATGTACATGGAAAAAAAAGTTAGGACAATTAGGTAGAGGTTAGCCAAGGCCAATGATAAAATAAAAAGTTATGCTAATTTGAAGAGAATAGTAAGGTAGTTTTATGTAGTTGATAAAGTGTTTCTATGAGTTAAGCCTAAAAAAAGACCAATTAAGTTCAGGAAATAAGTAAAACTTTCACCTAGATATGTGGGACCCTTCAAAGTTTTGGAAGTGGTCAATCATGTAGTGTATAGGCTTGCATTGCCACTAGTTCTATCTCTTTTACATAATATCTTCCATGTGTCTTATCGTAAAAACTATGTTGCTAATCCTTCACATGTGTTGAATTGGAATTCTTTGTAGGTTCTGGATCCTGGGGTGGTCATCATAAAACCAATCAAAATAATTGACACTCACAAACTCAGTTTGTGTAATAGGGAAGTATCACAGTGCAAGGTCCATTAGGACCAATATTCTGAAGAGAGTGCCACTTAAGAGGACTATTGATGAGTTTTATAGGCTATTTCCACATTTTTTTGCTTGATATGTTATTAATTTATTTTCTACTAAATAATGTTTTAAATTCATAACTTATTTTTAAATAAGTATCATCATGACAATGACCAGATTTAGGGGGGAGGATGTCACATCCTAATATCTCTCTAAGCTTAATAAAATTTTGACCCATAGATTATTATGGTTGTTATTTCATTAAATGCTACTTGATTAAGATTTATTTCATATGCTGATTATGTGATAGTTATATGTTGCTTAATTTACATGATTGATTAGCTATGGAGTTATTTTCACTTTTATATTTTATACTTCATGATCATATTTGTTAGTTTATACAATAGTTTTTTATGGATTTCATATGTTTCAAGATAACTAAGGGAGGGCATCATTGGAGAGAGTGGTGTATATGGAGTCATTAGGGGATGATAGAGAGAAAAACTAGAAACCCACACACACACCATAATAGATTAACATGTTTTATGACTATGCTTTGAGTTAGATAACTATAGTATGTCTTGATTTCTGATATATATGTCTATTGTGATATTATTTTTGTTTGATGATCTTATTTATTTAGTTATATGATGGAACTAATCTAATTGTGTTATTGAATTAATAGCTATTGATATTATTTCTTGGTTGATTGAATGACTTTGTACCTATCTTGTTGTGACTTACCACTGTATTGGACATAGTTGAGTGTTTCAGAAATATTGTTTGTGTTGGATGCATTATTATAGGTATTAGATGGATTTTAATACTTTGCTTTATTTATTTTCAAGTAATTATTAATACTTATAAGATTATAATAATATTCATGTTGCTAAATAATGAATACATATTATTTAACTGACTAGGTGAAGTCATTATGATTAAGCAATGTGTTTATGATTATTAGCAAAGATCAAATTCTTTGTTAATGGATAAAATGTTTCATAGACTTATTAAGTCAATGGTATTCTTGGATAGTATTGATATTAATTATTTTATTTTAATAGTGGCATTAGATTAGGACTATATATAAAGTCTAAATTATTTAAATTATACTAGGTAAATATCATTATTTGATTAAATTGTCATAGGGTATAAAGGATAGTCGAAGGCATTTGAAATAACCCTATGCTAAATCAATGTACATAATAACCTTATTATTGCTAGCATCATGGTGTTTGATTCAAGTTATAATATTTGATAGTTGAATTATTGTTTAGTTGACATAGCATGAAAATTATAATGATTGATGACTTTTATAAAGTTGATGCATGGGAAAATAGTGAAGTCAATGAACATGAAAATTTTGGGTTGTCATAATGATTATTTTATTTTTTAGTTGGGAACATTCAAGATTATTAGGATTTCTAACTTATTTTTAATTAAGTAAAAAAGCATTTAACAAAACCATTATTTGAATTTTAATTATTCTTCATGATAAAATGGTGGCAAACTATTTATTCTATTTAGTTATTCTTGGCATGCATAGACTAATCTAGAATTGTGGTCGAGAAGTTTGGGGAATATATGGGATGATGGACGATAATAAGAGGAACATGGGAGATTCCTAGATGACATGAGATGACATAGCAAGAAAAAGTGGATGATAGTATTTCAAGCTAAGAAAGAAAGCAAATTTAATTTCCTTGGAATATAAATATCTTTTATAGGTTGGTTATGTATTATAATTATTGTTTGATAGTTGAATAAAATTATGGTAATGAATTAAGGGTTTATATATTTAAAGTTAAATAGAAATTTTAAAAAGTGGGCTGAATGTAGGGCCCTATGGATTGCTTGGCCATCTAAAAAACCCCACATGTAACCCAAAAAACCCTAGTCGAATGGCTTGAGACATTATGTTTATAGCTTAATATTTAGAATACCTCATGAAAAAAATTATATGTTTATAATACCTAACTCAAAATTTTGAAAAACCTAAGAATATCCTTTAGGGTATAACTTTTCTTTAAATTCTAAGTAATTTTACTAGACTCAATAGAGTCTTGGACTTAGTAATTATGTCAAATTAATTTGGATATTTAAACATTTATACATAGGCTTAAATTTAGAATTATTTACGATATGACCAAAAAATTAGGAAATTTAAACAAAGTTTAGCAAAATAGTTTGAAGCCTTCATTTATATATTAGGCAACGAAATTTTATGTACTTTATTTTGGGTTTCAAATATGTGAATTTGGGCAAGGATTCGATTGGGTGTATAAGTAATTTGGAAATTAAAATGAAATTGGGTTTATTTCATATATATATATATATATATATATATATATATAATATTGTGTGTGTGTGTGTGTGTGTGTGTGTGAAATCAATTTAAGATGTTGTGGTGTTTGTCATTAAGGGCTTCAAATCTATATAGAAGATAGTTCTATTGTATATGGATTTGTATGTTATATCCTCTACATATAAACTTTCATTGAACCAATTAGCTGAGTCTTTATTATATATCATGATTATTTATATATATCTGAGTATGAATGAATCTACCCTATCTTTTATATGAATGGCTGAGTATAGTATATATACATAAAAGGTGAATATTTGTATTTGGTTGAGTTTATGTTATATGATTGTGTATTCAAATAAAATGCATAGATATATATATATATTTAAGGTGATTAATAAGTCTTTGGTAGAAGATTAAAATACTGTATTCATTGACATATATGAGTTATTGTAATAGAGTCATTATACAAATTGATTTGGATAATATAATATAGTAGGTTGAGTTTATACAGTTATTAATGTATCCTATTAGGTAAATATAATGAAATCTATATGAATTATCTTATGAATGAACTAAGATAAACTTTATTGTTAATAAGATTTAAATATATGGAATAGATTTATAGTTTGATTTATTTTTCATTGATTGATAAGGTTCAAATTGATAATTGTGAATATTCTATGCATATTTAGTCGAAACACTAAAATGGGAATTGATTTGTATTATGAAGAATTGTATTGAAGAATTATAGTTTGAGTGTATACTTTTCATATATGTGATACTCTAAGCTTAGGGACCATTATAGTCTTCTTAGAGTATACCATATGCTTTCTTCAACAATCGATTTGATAATATATTATTTATAAAACTTTATGTTTTTATCGTATACGGAAATATATAGTATGTAAAGTGAATAATCAATCAATTAGTAAACTATAATGGTATACCATATATAGATGTATAAAAGTTATTCATTACATGTGACCTGTAATTATATAACAAGGTAATATGGGTGCTTTGTTATGTATTTTAATGTTTATTTGAAGCATTAAAAATAAAATATTTAAAATACTGAATACAGATCATATTAAATTGTTATATGAGTGGATTATAGTTATATTTGTGGATTATAGTTAGAGTTATATTAATGACTATATGAAAACTTTGTCCAAATTAATGTTTATAGTTAGAAATTGTCATTTCATTTGTTTGATATAGTTTACATGTTTGTACGATATCATGTTAGAATGGATTTCCTTAGGGTATACATCATGTAGTGGCTATCTTAAAACACATGGGTTCTAGTTTGTCACTCTGGATTTTTGCACCATCATTATCTATCCATCTATGAAGGGAGGGACATTCCCTTGTTGGAAGATAGTGCACGATATTGATGGTCTATGGTTGGTTTAGAAAAGCACTCAGATGATGCTCTCCCTTCCCACAACAGTACCACACTAGAGACTACACTTGAGATTACAGATAGATACTTGAGTTTGTTGAGACTCATGCTATTTGAAACTTCGTATCATTGTATTATTATTATTATTGAGAAACTATTTATTGTTTAAACTATATTATTTATTCATTTGTACATCTATAGCAGTGGCTATAATGTTGTATCAGTTGAGGTTGAAATTAAATAATTACTTTAATGAAATAAATTCAATCTTTATTATTTATTCATCATTGTTTATATTTTGATATATCATTATCATGGTGATCATTAGATAAATGGATTAGCTATAAACTTTGTGGGGTTAACTAAATAATGCATTTAGTTAAAGATCATTGAGTTAGATTTCCCCTCATGAAATTTATTAGATGAATATGTGTAATTAATTTAAAAAAAAATTACTCTATTCTAGTAAAACTTAGCGGGGTTGTTACACCTAATTTTTATGCCTCAATAATTAATATGGATGTACTGCTCTGTAATTTAAATCAAATCGATATTTTTTTTGCATAAAATGTACTACTTCTTTGAATTTATAAAAATAAAACATACAACACATCATCTTATTTTTTTATGATTCATATATTCACCATGAGTGTTATTATAAAATAATATATATAGATATTATCCTATAATTCATACAATCAACTTGTTTTGATGATTCTCATTTGAATAAGATAAACTTCATTTTTATTTAATAGATTGACTATTATATCCAAACAAAAAAATAAATCTTAAAATAAATGACATTTATATAAGGAGCTCTTGTTTACAGTTGATAAATATATTAAAATATCATCTAATATTTCATAATAGAACTATGAATATTTCTTCACAATCAAGTTTCATAATAAATACAATGGCCTTGTTCAAATAACAAATCTATATCATGAAGCAACTTGGAACAAAAAATTAAATCCATTTTGATGAATGTCATAAGATCCATGAAAACCTTAATATAAGCATCAGAGGATCAGTTAGGAATATATAACATTTTATTATTACATTATTCATCAAGAAAAAACATATGGAAAGTCATGCAACAATCAATCAATACGAAGACAAAAAAACATACAATAACACACAATGACTAGGATATCCTAAAATCTGACACACCTTATTGATGTGAAACTCTATCTATGATGACAATAAAGATAATATACATAATAAATAATGTGGTATCAAGGCCCAATTTAGTTATTTATAAGTTTACATTTATACAATCAAGCACTTTATACATGTTATTTCATGATATACAATACAACTTAGATTGATCACGTGTCTCAAAGCCTGTGAGTTGTAAGTTCACTTAAACATATTCATTCTTTTACCATGCATTGAGGGTCAATTATGAAGATAGAAATTTTTCCTACATAATCACTCATCAATAAAAATGACATGGTAATTCTGCAACAATCATTCAACATGAAGACTACCAAAATAAACCATATAGTAACACATGATGATAAGTACATCCTAGAATACGAAGCTTCCATGCTAATGTGCACATATTTACACACTTAAAATAGAGATACCATACATAACCACTAATGTGGGATTAGGTCCCAATTTATTTATTTGGAATTTTGAATTTTTGAAATCAAGAACATTATGCACATTCTTTGATGATATACAACACAACTCAACTTGATCATAAGTCTTAAAGCTTAACAGTCATAAGTTCACTTCCACATACTCATTATTACATTATGTTTTTGTTAATCATAGATGAGTATACATGAACACTTATGTGTGCACATATCTCATGCATCTCTACCAAACATTGGTTGAATGACTATAAACCATGGCTAGTTTATAGTAGAAGGGCGAGTACTTTGATTCCTTCCTAGGAACATGAAATCAAAAATCATGATAACCTTTAAGAATATCTTAGACATTCACATTTGTCATTAATAAAAAAATATATGTAGATTCTAAAAATATTAGTCTTTAAGTAAACCAATTATTTTTTTTATCAATTTCTTAAACCCTTTATCCAAGATTGTATTCTTCATATTGATCTAATCTAAGCACATATTACTCCAAGACTCCCAAGAAATGCTATAAGGAAACTAAAGTGAATGAGAAATTGGTGAAGATAAATTTCTTATGCTAATTATTCTTATATAGGGGAGACAAATTATTATATATAATAGTCCATGCAAAATGTAAAGGAGAAACATAAGATATCATATGTAACAAACCCACTAGGCTTTACCAAAATATAGTAATTATTTTTTAAAAATTAATTACACATATTCATCTTACAAATTTCACCATGAGAAATGTAATTAGTGATATTTAACTAACTACATTAATTTAGTTAACCATAAGGTTTATATCTAATCCACTTAGCTAATGATCACCAGAAAAATATATAACAAATCATACACAATGATGAATAAACAATAAATATTGCATCTAATTCATTAAAGTAATATTAAAATTTTAGACACGGTTGATACAACATTATAGCCACTATAGTAGAAGTATAATGAATAAAATTACAGTTTCAAAAATAAATAATATCTCAAATAATAATACATGATAAAAAATATCCATGATCATGAGTCTCTATGACTCAAGTATTCATCTATAAACTCAAGTGTAGTCTCTAGTATAGTACTCCTGTAGGGAGAGAGAGCATCATCTAAGTGATTTTACACACCAATCATTGACCATAGATCCCCCTCACTATCTCCCAACAATGAAATTCCACTCCCTTCATGGATGGATAGATACTGATGGTATGGGAATATAGATTGACAAACTAGAATGTATGTGCTAGAGATATCTAATATATATTGTGTATCATAAATAAATCCATTCTAACATGATATCACACAAAAATGAAAACTATATTAACATATGAAATGACAATGTTTAACTATAAATATTACTTTGGACAAAGTTTTCATATAGTTATGATCTCTAGGATCAATCAATTTCATACATACCACTCAATTGGATTACACCTCAAATTGCATTGATGGTACTAACTAAGCTAGTGGAATTTATCCACTACTTATTTAGTGTCATAAATGAAAGATTTGGTTAAAATATATAATAATATAAAAACCAATAAATTCATTTGAAATATTCCCTTTTAATAGATACAAATTTGCTAATTACAAAAATATCAAATATACACATTTAGTTCATCAAATGTAATGCAATGAATCTAATATCAAAGTAATAGTATTTTCATACTCCATGAGTTAAATTATAATGACTTCTAGATAAAAATGTGTCTAATTTTTTTAATCTAATATCATCTAGTTTATTATATAATAATAAACATAATAAAACATAGTCCTTAATATAAACATACCATCTGAATAAGAATTATATCTAAACTATCAGTTACCCAAAGTCACAAAATAACTTATAATGTTATTTCATCCATGAAACAAACATTAAACATAGATTAATTATTTTTTTATATTCCAAATATATAACAAAATTTTAGTTATAAAACCATTCAATAAGATCTATATTTAAACAATTATATTGTTTATTTTATTGCTTTTTCTAAACATTAAATACATAATAAAGTACCAATTTTACCCTTTTATACTAATAATGTTTATAAACATATCACAATTGTTCACACACACACACACACACACACACACACACACACACACACACACACACACACACACACACACACACACACACAAATGGTTATAATCATTCTTATATTTATAACATTGCCTACAAGCACATGTTTTAAACCATGTATAAGTATACATCAATTTATTAAAAAAATCACAAAAATTTCTATTTAGTCACAATTTAGATAATGTATATGTTATACTCTAAGTATACATCCACTGTCTATGTTCATAGATTATCTCATATATTCTAGGTATACATCAGGTTATAATAAAATTGTCCCAACACATTAGTTATACCAATTAATTCCTAATTTACATGTTTGACTAAGTGCACATAATTTATGTGATTTACAAATTGAAGGCAAGCAATAATGATTTAACCAATTCCATTATTCAATTACTAACATATAAAATTATGAAAGACTATTTACTCAGTCATTTTATGTCAAACATTAAAAATTCTATGACTATGTATCTTAGCCCTATGGTTTACGTAGTCTAAAAAAAGTATAGTGGATAACCAATAACTCATCCTTATTTATTACACTATCTAAATTGATTTGTATAGAGACTAAGCAATTCATCTATATTGTGAATTAATTCCTATGTCCTAGACTTACAAATTCCTCAAATGAGTAAATATACAATTGAATTCTCATAGTTTAAATATAACTCAGCCTTAATACATACACAATCCATATTTAATAAGTTCCATTGATAATCATAACTCAACCAAAACAATATACTATTTACTCAACTAATTATCTATTGTTGGTTTCCTTACTAGGCTAAGGACTTCCCATATTTATGACTTGACCAGAAATAAATGTCAATATATATATTAAATTATATATGCTACAAACTATTATAAATGACATAGAGTACATATCCCATACCCGTATTCATAAATCTATATAAAACCATTACAAATAAAATTTAATTGAAACATTGACCTTCCAATATATTTGTATCTAATGTATGTATGCATTTATAATTTATCAGACATTAATCTTGAATACACACACACACACACACACACACACACACATACATATGTGTGTGCGTGTGTGTGTGTGTGTTTTCATACACAATCAATATGTTTTAAAACATATAATGTCTTTCACCCAAAAATCCCCACTAGGTATAAACATAGTTGACTCCCATATAACCCATATAAAATTTTACCTATGTTTGAGCATTAAAGCTTATGTCCTTAGACTGGTTTTATAACCCAAAATGAGTCATAATACCCTACCCAAAATACATTTTAAATGTAATAATCAATCAATGAATTTATAAGGATTTAAGAATTAAAAATGGAAATTAAGATAGAGCTTCCATAAAACCATTATAACCATGGAAAAAATCCTACATCTCTACCCATTCCACTAGGTTTAACATCGGTTGGATGTAGGGTTCTATGGATGGTCGAACCATCCACAGGGCCCTACATACAACCATTTATTTCTTTTAATAATTTCAAAAAAAAAAAAAAGCTAGTAACCCTTTATAATTCTTTTCCACAAATACAATCTAACACAACACACAAGAATTTAAAGTACATTACCAACATGTAACAATTAATTAAAATGCTAAGGAAGCTGAATCTCCTCTTTCCTTAGCTTGAATACCCTTTCTTATCTTTCTGCTTGTTACGCTCATGTATGTCATTCCCCTCACAACCTTATTCCTTATTTTTGTATTCTTTTCCATCCCCTTACTTTCCATGAATTTCTCCTCCATTCTTGGTAGACAAAATTGACTAAAAATATACATGCCAGAATAGCTCAATAGAACTATACTAAGTTATAGTCTACCACCTTTTCTCATGTATGCAACCTTCAAAATCACATAATGATTTTTCTTAAGAATGATTGTTAACTAGAGTCAATGAGAGATTATAAACCCTAATCACTCAAAAATTCTTAACGACCAATTAAATAATCATTATATAATCCTTAATATTATGCCTGCCTTTTGACTTTATCAAAAACTTACATCAAGTTCTCATAGTCTATGCAAATCGACTAAACAACAAGTCACTAACATTATAATTCCATGCAATGTTGATAATCGACAAGTCTATATATCATAATGACTATATGACATGATAATATATCATATGCCTTTAAAAGACTATAGACCATGTTACCAAGTCATCCAATGAATCAAACACTATGCATTTAACCTCAAACTAGAAGTTATCCCATATGTTAAACAAATAACTATAGATTTTATCAAGATTCATCAAACATAATGATATCCAGATAATCATTAAACAATAATATTATATAAAGCACTTTGCTTAATATTTTCTTTAATGCCTAATCAATACTCATAAGTCAAAAACATTAATTTAATTTAATCATGCCAACTAAAATCATCTATTAATGCATCACACAGGAATTATAACTCATTAATATGTTATTATAGGTTATATAACTATTATAATGATAATAGTAACTTTATAACATAATCAATCACTTAATAAACTGACTCAACTAAGTAATAAAATACATCTATTACTACAACAAAGAATCTAAACAAACACTTGTTAATACAATCATTTATCAATTTAAAATACATCCATTTAGTTATTATATAAACATCAATAAGACACATTAAAATATGAACAAATTCATTCAATCAACCCAGTAATAACATTAATAGTTAATTAATGTAGTAATAACTAGATTAGTGAAATTCTGCCATTGAATCAACATGATCATAGAATTAAAAAATATCACAATAGACATACACAATAGAAAAAAAAGCATAACACAACTATCTAACTCACAACAATAATCACAAAACATATTATTCTATTGTGGTGTGTGCATGGGTTTCTAGTTTTTCTCTCTATCATTCCCCATTGCCTCCATCTATATCACCTCTCTAATGATGTTCTCCCTCTATCATACTCTGAGGGATGGATTTGTCCTACATCTACCTCACAATAATGAAGGTATTTAACCTAAAACATAATTATATCCATAAAATATTGTTGTATAACTAATAAATATCATCATAGTATTCAAAAAATAAAAGTACAACTATCTCATAGCAAATCAATCATGTAAAATAAGCAACATATAACTATACCATAACTAGCATATGACATATAACTATACCATAATAATCCATAAATCAAACAGGTTATTCAACTTAGAGACAAATCAAGATGTGACATCATAGTTAATTTCCCAAGTCAGATCAAGTAAATCTACAGGTTGTTTATCAAGCTCAAAAGAGTTTATAAAAATGTTAAATAAACCTTTTCCATTCAATTTTATCATAACTAATATATTCACATATTAGCCTTACACAACCAAGATTTAGTATCAAGTCAAAAATATTGATTAGATGATAAGAATGGATTAAATTTAAACAAATATGAAACAATCACAAAAAGGTCCACATAAAAATTGTTAAACCAAGATACTTTTTATTGGGTTTTCAATATGAAAAAATGCACAAGGAAATTATCAATAACATCTCCATCAAACAAGAACACTAGACAAGGTGAAAGTCCTAAATCTAAGAAATGATTTCAAAAGACAAAGCATAACAAAACTATATATTTTTCTTAGTATAGAAATCTAGTTGAATATAAAAACAACACATACCTAATTAGTATCATTATTGTTATTTATTACTTTATTATAAATATGGTTATGGTTTCTACCATATTATTCCTTAAGCATTCTTTATTCACCATGACTCATGATTATAGAAAAATATCAAGAAAAAAAAGAGCTTTGTATCATGTTTCTAAAATAGTCATATAAAATACACAATTTATTTTCATTACAATCCTTACATCATTTGTTATAAACTTCCAATAATAAAGACAACAAAATGAACAAATGTTTTCCTTTAACTTCTATCTTCATTGCAAATAATAAAGACAAGTTCTTTTTTTTAGAGTCATAGTTTTGCCTACAATTAGATATAACATATACTATAATACCCCCAAACACACACCCACACTTATAATATTGATATCATAAGAATATAAGTATTACATTAGCAAAAAATCACTCAACATCCTTAATGTTGTGTCCTAAATTAAAAAATAAAAAATATTATTTAGTAAATGTAAGTATATCATAAATGCATTATGAATAGGAATTTTATTTCAATATATTTAGAATACATACCAAACTAAAACTTAGGTAGCTAAAACAATCCTTTTGAAACATGTTCTTGATAGTTGACATTCCTATGTACCATCTTCAAGGTATTTTTAGTAACTTTTTTGGTCATATTAATGACTCCTCTTTTTTCAATGAGAGAAATATAAATTGAAAATTCTCTTTCATAAGTAAATGCATCCACTAGATAATGTTAAACATACAACCTCAAACATGTCTCATGATTTTTGTCCAATTTGTTTTGATGTTTTGATTTAATAAAATATAATGCATGAAATACCCTTTCATCTTCCATGGACCCCACAATAATTGTTTGGAATAATTCATATAATCAAAAATATTTGGCAATATTTTCTTATAGAACACTCTTGGGATATAGTTTTTCATATAGCCTTGTAATAACATAACTTTCTGTTTGTTCATTTAAGCACCAAAATTGATCAATCATTGGAAGTCTAAAAGTTATTGACTATGACATCAATAAATCCTTTCATAAAATACCCTTAAATTCAAATCCATTTATCTCTATAGACCTAATAAAATGATTAATGAGAGTGCACATGTATTTGATAAATAAATTACCTATAATATCTTCACCCTTGCAAAATTCAGTAGAAAAGCTTTGTGAAATGTTTCTCAATTTCATGTGTCTCATATATGCCATTATCATATATAACTCATGCTACAAGTACTTCTTCAATTTCTAATCTAACCAAATTAGTTCATTTTTGTAAAGTGTGTAGTGGTATCTCCTTTCCATTAATGATAATATAAATATGATTGTTAATATTGAATTTAAAATAGTTTTTAGGGTCCTTGCTATCTCCTAATATTTCCTAACTATTAAATATTGGTCCCTTAAAACTTTATTGTGAGTAGTATAAGATATCAAGAGATTGACAAACCCATTTCCTCAACCTTATGAAGTCAACAATATAAATGGATCTCTCTTGTGCATGTTTCATCAAATAACACATTTCATTCAACATGGGTAGAATACCACACATTATTATTAGAGTTTTAAAATATGTCAAATGGTACAACAAATATTTTGTCTTGTCAACTTATATATGGTGTTTAAACATAAAACCTACTAATAATGGATATTCTTCAAATATTCTACATATAGGCTCATATTTGAAGATCCATATTATATCGACATATTTTATAAGTTTTTTCCCATCAGTCACTCCAATTTCAAGTTTATGAAACTCTAAAAACCTTTTTGGACTACTTGACATGTATGCATGCAAGTCATGGATAATCTCCTCCACTTTTGAGAAATTTTAAAACATGTTAAGAATTTTGTAAAACAAATTCATTCTATGTGTCATGTAATAATTAGAATCATATATGGGGAAAATATTATCTGTATACGAACACACAAACCAGTTCTATTCTCTTGAATTAATAATGCACCATCCATACAACACACACTAACTTGGTACTATATCATAATAATTCATCCTAGATATATCCATCAATTTAGAAATAAACAATTTGTAAAGGTTCTCAAAATTACAATTTTCTATCATTTTATGTACAAATAATAGGTGAGGTTACCTTCAATGGTTATCAAATGTATAAATATGCATGTAAACCCATGATATGTTATCAACTAATGTTACCTTATCAATGGACAGTGAGATAAACCATGTTACTTTTACTTTTCTTTCAAATCCTCCTTTTCAATCATCATGAGACATTTTTCTATTTCTTAAGCATTGTTATTTGTGCCATGACCTTGTTACTACACTTATTTCATTTACTTCTAAGTTGTTTTATTATGAACTATTTAGACATGATTGGTTAATTAATATTGTGATACAATTTAGTGATCTATGATTTAATCCATTATGATGTTGTTGAGATAGCTATATGTTATGAACTTCCATTTTAGCATTGGATATTTCATGCGTAATGAGTTAATGATTCATTATTTAGTTTAGTTGTATTATTATTTAATGTTATTATTTCATTTATTACTCTTGTATAGTATATATATTGTTGATGGTCTATTGTGACTGTAGGTACATGATATGAGCTAGGTTAGATGTGGTTCCTAGCAGTTAGGTATGACCAAGAAAGTGAATGGAAAGAAATAATGAACTTAAAATGCAAAAGACTGAGAATTGTTTTAAAAGACTGAGATTTGATTGGTTAATTAATATTGTGATACAATTTAGTGATCTATGATTTAATCCATTATGATGTTGTTGAGATAGCTATATGTTATGAACTTCTATTTTAGCATTGGATATTTCATGCGTAATGAGTTAATGATTCATTATTTAGTTTATTTGTATTATTATTTAATGTTATTATTGCATTTATTACTCTTGTATAGTATATATATTATTGATGGTCTATTGTGACTGTAGGTACATGATATGAGCTAGGTTAGATGTGGTTCCTAACAGTTAGGTGTGACCAAGAAAGTGAATGGAAAGAAATAATGAACTTAAAATGCAAAAGACTGAGATTTGATTGGTTTATAAATTGCTTATGAGTTATTATTTTTTTTGACTTGATTTAATGAGTGTTTTATCTTTGTTTGGTTTTGAATGCTTATCTAGATTGGGACCTTAGTGTTGAATTCTTATTTGTGCATTCAGTCTTGAATTTGACTCTTAGTACAATTATGACAATTATCAAAATTGATTGACATTAGTCTTATATAATTATGTTATTATTTTTTATAGTTTTATGATGATTCTATTTACCCTGCTTAGGAGACCTGCATTGAATGGTTTCAAACTTAGCGACTTGTTTAAATGCTACTGATTACATTAAAAGGCATAGTTAATGAACTCTTGGAAGGAATTAAACCATTTTATTTGGTCTTAATCATGGTATTCATTGCATTGAGTTTCATAGCTTCATTGGACTCTTGTTAAGTAGTTAGTATTTGAAGTGACCAAATCTTAGCTTGGCTTTAATAGGAACATGGCCCATGAACCTTGGGGACTTGGTATTAGTTAGAATTTGTTTTCTTAGTGGGAAAAATCTACTTAGGACTGTGGCATTATATCACCACTCAAGGAAAGAAAGTAGAGAGACTTCTTAACCCTAATAGGGTTCTTGTTTGGTCATTTGCATTGTTTCATTTTTGAGATTCCAACACATGGGGTAACTCTGCTGAAAATTTTGGTGCATGGTAACAGAGATAAATTAGAGGTAGTTGGATATAGGGACTTAGTGATATTATTACAAAGTTGAACTGTAGAAATATAATTATCTTATCTACCATGAGGATAAAATTTAGGAGTTTTATATTGCATTGGTTTTTCATAAATGGGTTTGACTTATTTTTGCTTACATTTGAGAGGCTGAGAATGTTTGGAATGTTTTGAAACTATGTAGAGGCAAGGAAGTTTTTATTTCATTCTTGTTCATAGAACTTCAAGTAAGTGATCTACTTAAATTTTATGTTGGGTTTATGGCTTATCTTTGTAATATTTGAACTAGGTTTTATTTGAGAAATGAATTTCATCATTTATGTTGATGAAACCCTATAGGATTCTTTTTTGGTTTTGGGTTGTATTTTTTTTAGAACAAAAATCTATTACAACTTTGACTATAGTATACAGTGCGGATTGCCATGGTGGTGTTATATTTGAACCAGGTTGGAGTTTATATGAATTGAATTTGTTATTTTATGAAGTTTATTTATTATTTTGGATAGCCATTTGGCCACGACCATGACTAAATAGTAACGAGTTAGTCTATTTTTAAAAACCTAGACCCATATGTACAAGTTTAATTATGGGTTTTTGTTTTATTATTTTGACCAAAATAATAAATTAAATCTTGATAGGTTTTTAGTGTTGACTATGATATGACCTTGGTCATAGTATTGAAGTTATGTGTTATGATTTTTGAACTTGCTTTATCACAGCAATAAATGTGATGTTTGAACTTGTTTCAAATTATTGATTACATGTTTGAAATTTGAATATGATTATTTGACTTGGAAGGTCATGGGTATGTTGTGGAATTATTTTCAAAATGGTCATTATTGTGATCAATGACTGAGTGTTATTGTGGCAAGATGTTATCAAAATCATTCCTCATTAGGGTTGATTTATAATCATTAGATTTCATAATGATTTAATTTTATGTATAGGGTCATGGTTGACTGTTGATTGATTATATTTCTATTATGATGAGATCAAGAACTTTTATGATTATCATATTAATATGATTGTGAGTTAGGTTTGTTTGGGTTGACTTCAAAACCTTTGTGCAAGGTTGGTTTATGACTCATTATCATTTGATTTGGAAAATATTTAAGGAATGTTGGTTGTATTTTTGGTTTGTAATAGTGATATAGTCACATTTAATTTAAATGTTGAATTGACGTAGGCTTGAATTTTACAAACCTAACTTGAAGAGTTATATTCATAAGCTAAAAATATTGAATGTTCATAATGCAAACAATAACATTTGAGATAATTGTAAGGGCATTAATACTAGTAACCAATAATGTAATTGGAATTATTTAGATGTTTTCATTTATTTTTTATTACTTGAGTCATCCTCAGTAGTCACTATTAATCATTCTCACTTCACTCAATTGCCTTAAACCAAATCCAAATGATGGATGGGGTGGTCTAAAGCCACTTATGGTTGGGCTCATAAGGGAAGGAAAGGTGGGTTTTTGGCACCATTCTCTTTCTTCCTCTATTTGTGCTTCAAGTTGTCAAAGGAATCCTTGCATCATCTTTCTCGCTCTTTCCTTAGTATATTTTGGAGTTGAAAAGTTTGTTAATGGATTGTGTATATCTATAGTAGCTTCTTCCACTAGTATAATTGTAGCACAAATTATGTAATATTCATTTTAAAATTAAAGTGACAATATATTTGTATGAGTTTAAGTTGTAAATTTATTCTTTAGTGATGCAATGACTTAGATATGTCTTAGGTATATCCTCATTGAGGAATTAAATATTGTTGATCTAGAAGGTTATGTTGTTGCATTGCTATATTTTGACAATGTTGATTTATTTATCTTAATGCCATAGCATTAGTATGGAAATATTGAAAGGTTCATATGATTGTTTAATAATATTGGTTGTCTTATCTCATATAAAGACATTGAGTTAGTTGAGCATTGATTATGATTGCTTAATTTAGTTTGGGATTAATTTGATGAGGTTCATTTATGAAACAATATGTGAGAATTGTGTTTGTTGTAGTGTACAAAGAAGTTAAAAATTTATGCTAGTATGTATAAAGTATTTTTATATACTATTTGTATAAGTTGAGTTACTTCTTATTCATAATTGATTATGAAATGTTTCCCATGGACTATAAAAATACTTTAGACATACCTTAATCTTTAGGGAGTCTCTAGTTGTGAAGATAGATTCTTTGTTAAGATTCTTTCAAGAACTTCAATTTTTTTATTATAGTTCAATATTATTTTAAGGTCTAATATGAACAAAAAGTTATCATCTAATTATGAGGTTAGTCTTAGTTTGGAATTTTAAGCAAAGTGTTACAAGCTTATGATAAATCTTTTAAATTATTCATATCCTTCTAAAATGGAATTAATAATATCACTATCCAATTGATAGGATTGTTATGAAAGCCTTATATAAATATCAACAATGTTGTTTTGAATAATTAAAATCTTAAGGTATAACTATTCATGTAAAAATCTCATGTATAATACAAGTTAATATAAGTAACTTTAAAACAAGATTGTAAAGTAGGTGAGAAACTCAAAGATCTAAATTCTAATGGTCATTACAAAGGAATCGTGATTAGATTTAATAATATCTCTCTTTTGAAAGTGACATATGGAATGATAATGAGTTTCCTATTTCATTGTAATAGTAAGAATTGCCTTCCTTAGTGAATTATTAAGGACCAAAGAATTGTGTTTTAAATAAGTTTGGAATTGGAAAGTCTTGAGAGATAATAAAGAAAAATGATTTTTATTTAAAGGTTGAGATTAATGTTTATAAGCCTTAAAAAAATGGCACTAAAGGAATACTTAGTCTAAAAATAGTGATCTAAATTGAAATAAGATTTACTTAAGCAATTAAAGTTAAGAAGGAAACTTAATGTAAATATATGAAGTTATTTGAAAATCGTATGGAAACAAAACAATGATGTTGGAAGTTATGCTTTGCATAAACTAAATCAAGGTTTGACTAAACTTAATAAGATAAATAATAATGCATGTATTAACTTGGAAATTCAACCAAATGGATTAAGGCCATGAGGCTAACCATGGCAAGTGAAATTGATAAGTTGTTCCAAAATGGAACTTAAGCATGGTTGTTGAAACATCTTAAGAGGATACAAATAACAATGTCTTAATCAAATAAACTTATAAAATACACTTATACCTTTAATCAAGTAAGAAACTAGTAATCTAATTTCCCTAAGATACTTGGTAGGATGATGTCAATCTCATTCTATGCTTACTTATAAATTTATTAAAGCATTCCAAAGATTTATATTGATTTTAAAAATAGTCAATCCCATGATCACTACATGTTATCTTAGAGTTTGGTACACCTTGCTTATACAAGCTTAGTATGACGATTCTTTTATTAAATCTATTTCACTTTTCATAATTGTTTGCTGAAATTTTACTGGTCTACCCAATGAGATACATGGTTGTTTTATAGCCTATACAGGTACTTAGCTAAGGCTATAAGTTAGTGATGGATTAATTAGGAGGGCCATATAGGAAGCACATGGATATAAGTGCATGAGTGTATTGTCTATACATTAACTTCTTATCAAGGTCATTAATGGTTTATTAACTTGGTCTAGTTCATGTGTTGGTTATAACACAGTTATAGATCTCATTATTTTTTCCCTTGCTAACTCTAATTGAAAATCTTGTACCGTAGTTATTTATCTCATTGTTTAAAAAATATTTGTTTGTTACAATCTAACCAATGTAATTTTAGAATGTTATAAAATCCATTATGGTGAAATAAAATTTTATAATCTAAAAAATTAGAGATTGGTCTACCTCTTTTCAAAACATGCTATATTGTGGAGAATTATATATTTTTCACATGTAGATTTGACTGAGCAACTTTTTTGAATTGAGCTCTAGTTTTTCCTACTTTCTCAATGAGGTGTCATTAATGTTTTTGATGATTTTCATACTCTATTGTGTAACATTGATGCATGTATTCTTTTGCATTTTCCATCTTATTGTTCTTTTATTTTTTCCATCTTTTTCTTTTATCGACACATATATTTTTCCACTATGTTTCTTGATTGTGTCCAACTTGAGTTGCATTTTATGAGCATTTCTAAGTTTCTAACTGCATATTGTAAATTTATATTTTGTTGGTGTGTCAGTTCTATTTTCTAGTCCATAGGTTAAATGAATGATTATGGAACTTGTAATTATTATTTAAAATTAATACGAAAGTGAATAAATAATAATATAGTAAATCATTAAATATTTAGTACCTATGTTTGGCATTTCATACCCAGGTTTGTCTTCTAGTGGAGGCATATCTTTAAAAGGGTTATTTGGGGGTTTTGTTTGGAAAATAATTTTATAATTTATAAATATTATTGAAACTTAATACAAAAGTGAAAATAAATAATAATATAGTAAATCATTTACTATTTAGTACTCATGTTTGTCATTTCATATCCAATTACATCTTCTAGTAGAGGCATATTTTCAAAAGGGTTATTAGTGGGTTTTGTGTGAAAAATAGTTGTAGACATTGTAATTATTATTAAAACTTAATATGAAAGTAAAAATAATAAAAATATATTAAATCATTTAATATTTAGTACCTATGTTTGGCATCTCATACCTAGATATGCTTCCATTGGAGGTATATCTTCAAAAGGGTTATCAATGGGTTCTACATGTAAAATGGTTGGACCTTATAATTATTATTGAACCTTAATAGGAAAGTGTAAACAAATAATAATAAATAATTCTATATTTAGTACCCTTGGTGTTTTAAATTTTTTCATATATAGATGGTCATTTGCATATGCAAACAACTGCCTACATATACAGGTGGCTACCTATGTATGTAGATGATTGTCTTCATATGTAGATGGTCATCTATATATATAGGCAGTCATCTACATATGTAGGTGGTCATCTATATGTGTAGATAGTTGTATGTATATACAAACAACCATCTACATATGCATGTGGTCATCTACATATACAAACTATCATCTATGTATGCAGGCAATCATCTACAATTCTAATTCTTGTACAAGGTTTTTTTAAAGGGAATATCATTAAATTGAAATATCATTTAATATTTAGTACATGTGCTTGGAATTTTATTCTTAGGTATGTCTTCTAATGGAGGCATATCTTTAAAAGGGTTATTAGTTAGTTCTACATGAAAAATGTTTGGACCTTGTAAGTATTTTTGAACCTAATAGAAAAGTGTAAATAAATTATAATAGTAAATCATTTGATATTTAGTACCTATGTTTGGTGTCTAGCTAAAACAAGATAATATATTTTTTTCATTAATTTTACCACTTTCTTAACATTCTCCATCGAATCCATCAAAGCATACAATATAGATGTTTGATAGTAAATGTCGACACTTGATAATAAAAATAAACACTTATGAGTAAATGTTGATGCTTGACAATAAATGCCAATGCTTGGTAATAAGTGCAAAAGTTTTCTAGTGAATGTAGATACTTAACAAAAAATATAAGCAATTTAATGTTAGTGCATAATAAAAATGATCTGGGTAGAAAAAATTGACTTTAGCTGCTAGAAAATAAAAAAGAGTGTTTAATATAATATATATAGTGGAGAATGTGCCCAGATTTAATTTCAAGGTACTAGTAAAATACATGTATACAAATAAATTTATTTTACAAAGTAGGTGAGCCAACCTATTGATGCCTAAATGTGTACCATAGGTGCCTAGAGTGTTTAGGAAACACTTCTCATTTTAGAATTTAGGGAATTTAGTGTATGAGTTGAAGTTGTGATAATCCTATTATCTGTGGTATAATAGAGGCAAAGATAGTGAAATATTTCATAATATTTATATTAATTTGGTGGTTGGGAGCCACCATGGCCAAATAGTAGATCTATGCAAATTATGAAGATCTATGCTAAGAATAATGAATTGTGATCAATAAATAATCTAAGATGGATATTTACAGTGACCATTAAACTAAGGTGATCCAATTAAAAAAGAAGCAAAAGGAAGGGTAGTGTAGAAAGAAATGTTGTTGATCTTCATTCCAAACATCATGACAAAGTTTAGATTTCATCTAGGTATGCACTTAATTAATGTGTAACATGAAATGTCTTAAACCCAAATCCTATCACACATCAGGTAAACTCCTAAGGAAGGTGGAAATAATGTAAATTAGAACCTAGTTCACTTTAAATATTTACCCTTGAAAGCAAACAACATTAGCCCAAATGCAAGAAGAGTAAGAAAATGAAATGAGCCTAAGGAATTTTTGTCAACCTAGCATTGGCACAAGTTAACAACTTTGAAATCAAATGTACACACCAAGAATTCATAAGAACCATTCAAATCTATAAATAAAAACAAGTAAGAGAGAAGCCATGATAATAATGAACATAAGTAAATACTAGACAATCTTTGTAGAATTCCTTGCTTATATTAATTGCTCCTAGTTTATAAAGTAATTTTGGCTCTAAGAACTCCCTCCTTTTTGACAATTGAAAATGCTAATTTTATAAGATACAAGGTAACATGTCAGTCAGTCTCATCTAATTAAATTTATATAAATGTATAGGATAGGTGTCCTTTTTATTGCATTCTAGAACAAATAACCTTTTCATTCTATAAGACTGGTCTATAAACAACCTACTTCACAAATTTTATGTGGTTTTGAACTTCTATTAAGTTGATCACCAATGTTCCACTAAATCTTTGGTTCTTATTGTTTTCCTACTTATATGGCATCATTTTTTTACCTATGTGGCATACCTGTGGCACTATTGTAGTAAAACTTTTTTTCAATGTTCACAAAATGACTGTTGCCTTTTAAAAATCCTCCCTTCATCTCACACCGTCAGATTAGTCTTACACAGACTAGTGTAGGCTATTGATTACAATCCTGGGATTTGCATGCCATTAGTTGTCTTAGTTATGTTCCATGTAGTTATGACATGTGTCATTACTACATTTATTCTAAGTTATGTTAAAAATTTTATATCAATTGTGTACTATTAGATCAACCTACACGAATCAACATAGATCATAGATCTTTAGATTATTTAGACCCAACAAGCTATTTTAAATTTGATGTCTATATGACCATCATTTGACATCTACATGGATGTCATTGATAGGTGCACAAACATCAATTTTAAATGCATCTATGGGGATATTTACTATCTTAAATTTGAAATCTATGTGATTATTATCTGATGTCCACATGGATGTCATTGATGGGCACACTATCATCAATTTTAAATGTATCATTGAAGCTCTTTACTATGTTAAATTTGACGTTTGTGTGACTATAATTTGATGTCTACATGATCATAATTTTACATCTACATGGACATCATTAATGGGCATGTGACTAAAATTTTTAAACACATCCATGGGGATCTTTACTATCTTAAATTTTAAATCCATGTGACCATCATTTGACATCCATATGGATGTCATTGATGGGAACATGATCATCAATTTTAATATCATCTTCAAGACTGTCTGCCAAGCTTGCCACTTGTCATTTTTTGGTTTTCTCTTCATTATGTGTATGCTACTTGGTGGTCTCACATCATTTGATCAATTTTGTCTGGGCAAATGTGGATCATAGATCATGTAGAGATGCATAATGTTTAAGTCAGGTTTGAGAGCAATATAAACTCAAGTTAAAGTCTTAAGCTAAGGTTCAAGACATATTAAAGTGACCTTGCAAATTTAAAGGGACTTGGCATTGTGGAATTTTTTGGGCCTTTTACATTGGACAAAATGTTTGAAAACAAAATTTTAAAGGGTATGTCTAAAGATAAGGTGCCCCTTAAAAAAATTCCAAAGGGCATATTCAAAAAGCCAAAGGATAATCTTGGAGGGTAAGTGTCCATTTCAAAAATGCTGAAAGGTAACTTTACATAAATCTCAAAGGGTATGTGCCCTTAGGATCATTATTCCAAGATTTTTACATCATGCAAAATGTCTGATGACAAAATTCTGAGAGGTCCTTTTAGAAAACTCAAAGGGTATGTGCCTTTAAAAAAAAGTTCAAAGGATAATCTAGCCTAAACAAAAGTTTGAAGGATAATTATACTAAGGCAAAGGTTACTTTTGAAAAGGTTTTAGACAATTTTTTGTAGGAAATATGTTTCAGGGTTTTTACATTGAACAAAATGTCTAAAAAAAAGGTTTGAAGGGTCACTTGCAAAAATTTGAAGGATATTTGGCTTAAATGAAAAGTTTGAAAGATAAATCTATTAAGGTAAAAGTCAATTTGAAAAAGGTCAAAGGGTATGTCTCGAGGGCTTAAAATATCATTTCAAAAAATAACAAGTCTAAAACAAATATTCCAAAGGGTAAGTGTAAAGAGGCTGAAGGGCAATTCCATTAGGCAAAATGCCCGATAGAATACGTCTACAGGGAAATTGTTTTAGACAAAATATCCAAAATAAATGTCCCAACATAGATAAATCTAAAGGAATAGACCAATTTCATAAGTCCCTAAGTAATTCTTGAACAAAATATCCAAAATATAAACCTCAAAGGGTTATTCGTTCAAGACAAAGCTCTAAAGGAAAAACCCGAAAAGACATACCTAAAATACAAAACCTGATAGGTAGGAACATAACAAAAGGACCTTATATTTTAGATTAGATGAACTTAGGATAAAAGAGAACAAAGGGATCATGAGGCATAAAATAGACTAAGCATAGGATTTTTAGTGTAAGGTTTAGTTGTGTTGAAAAACATGACCAAGCCTTAGGATAAAAATTAAACTAAGTCCATGATATGATTAGTTTACTTCTACTTAATTTTAAATAAAAAACTCCTATCAAATTTAAATTTTAATTAAAAGGTTTAGGTAAAACACTAGGTTAAGGTTTTAAAATATGAATTTAATTAATCAATTATAGACCAAGGTTAGTAAAAGATTAATTTAACATTGAAGCATAAAACCTTAAGCATGTTCATTCCAAAATGGGCTCCATTAAATCTACAACCTAAAACACAAATATCCAATGTTAGCACTTTAGATAAGATTAAGCCAGAACCATGATCAAATAAGTTAGCTAGATCATGGTGTGGATGATTTTGAAATGAAAATAATGTGCAAACATGCTAATAACACTTTGATCAAGTGAATTTTTAGTTCTAGGGTGGCTCTCCATTTATGAGAAATGGGGGTATGTTGACCTCAACACAACCCTCAAAATTAACTTATATCTAAAAAGTTTAGGTAATTCCTTGTTGTCGACTAACCCAAAAAATTGTCAAATATCAATTTCTAAAATTAGAATATTCATGAATTAACAAAAATTCACCAGTAAAATTTTCCCTATTTTCAACATAAACCTAACCCAAATCTATTCACAATTGTAACCATAGGTTTAAATGTGGTATATAAACTTATTCAACTAGATTTGCAATTACTAATGCATTTTTATCTCTTTTCTTACACTTTTTTTAGTTTCCTAAAGTTCTATCAAGTTTCCAAAACCCACTTGAATGCCATATGGTGGTCCAAGAGTTTAATATATTTGTGTTAGGTTTACATGGTTTCATTGTGGTTCAAAACCTCATAAAAAAATTGTATCAAAATCCATGCCCAAAATTGATTTATCTTGTTTAATAAATAAAAAATATATTTTATCCTAAAAAGGGTTTTAATATTTAGTCCTCCATATAAACTTATATAATTCATAAAAATAATTTTTGTTAAAGTCCTTAAGGTGGTTATAAAATAACTACATTTTTTCCCAATTATGTAATGATATAGATATATGAAATATTTAAACATTGATAATGTTATCTCATTTCAAATCCCTTCTCTTTCTGAATTGAACTATACCAATGCAAAGAGTGTTCTTGAAACTTGAACTAATTATCAATGTATTAAGATTTATGTTGTTTAAGATGTTATATAGGTTAGGTTTATATTGAAACTTCGCATGAACCAAAATTAGAAATATAAAAAACAACCAGATTCAATTCGATATGTATTAATAATTTGATAGCCTTCAGTTGTCTGCATAATTAACCTATCAAATCTAAAATCAACACATAGACCAACAAACACTCAATCAGTCCAAAGTATGTCAAGTATGTCATAACTCCAAATCATAATAGTGTATTCAATAAAACATAATTCAAAACTATATTTTCACTCTTCAATGTATATGATCATATCTAGGTTTTTGGTATCATCAATGATCCCCACTCTTTACCTGTATCCACTACAAGACCTATTCTTGTATGCACCTATGTACATGCATCAAAATACATCAGTAGTATTTGCTAAAAAATATGACATAATAAGAAATGAAGACTTAAAATATAACTACATAAGAATATATAATAAATGATATAAAATTACATAATCAAAGTAACATAGTAATAGAAATTTTCAAAACATTAACTAGGTATAATGTTTGACCTAGTCGACATAAATTCCTAATAATCAATGCCAAAATAATAGTGTAAAATGATTACATAACAAGGTTATAACATGAACACATTGCAAATTTAACAAGGTATATAAATAGGGGATATAAAATCCTTCCATTATTAAATAAGCATAATCATAGTGGTTTATTAGTGTCCCAACCACACAAATATGAATGACAAAATTCTAAACTTTATGAGATTATGAACTATTTTAACAAGTGATTCTTAATTTCACTTCCAACAATGTAAAAGAAGCTTCTAATTTTAATCATTTAACATATTGAACTCTTAGAGTTAAAATAGGAATGTGTGTGAACCTCATACATTGCGAACTAAGTGTTAGATTGAAATTTTCACAATGATTAAGCATAACATAGTTAATTGGTCTATGTAAGGAAACTAAAATAATGCTAGCAACATCGAATGATAAAAACTATATTTAAAGAGTAATAAGGATCATATCCTTTTATCCAACATTCCTTATTAGTATTGATTTAGATTCTATAACATCTTTAATTTTTACATTTTAAATCACTATGGCCACCTTATAATTTTCACAATATTATTGGTATTGCCCATGCACTCACCATTTTTTCTTATGGAATATCCTTGCGCATGTAATAAATAATTATTATTCATAATTTATTTCAATTTTTTCAATTTGATATGGTAAAATCTAAGTTTCATAGGGACCTAAAACCACAAGAGTGCATTACATAAGTTTAAATAGGCCAACCAGGGTTGAGAATTAAAAAAACAAAAAGTAACAATACTTAGAACGAAAGCAAAAAATAAGAAAACCTAACATAACTATGAGAAAGGGACCTCTTGAGGGTCATCAAAACCAATAGTGTCCTTTGTTGGGATGGTCAGTTTGTCCTTTGAAACTTTATCTTGAGTGCAGTTCTTGGGGCCTTCAGCCGCTTCACTAGAGAAGATCATTCTAGGGTGCTTTTTTCCTTTTGCTTGCATGGGAGACTATTTAGGGGGGACCCCCTTGGGGGAGCCCTGAGGGTGGATTTTAAAAACTTTGGTGATTTCAGAGAAGGGGATTATGGGGGCTAATTAGAGTGAACAAAGGCTTAAACTATTTATTTGGCCTATCTATGTAATGCATTTTAGTATTGGATGAGTTTGGCCAAGCCAAACCCTTCTTGTTGCACCTTTGAGTTAAATTTTTATAGTAGCTATTGTTTCTTTCCATCTCCTCCATAAAAATGTCTTTCCCTTTCCAATCTAATTATATATGGTTCCTTATTTCAATAGGTTTCAATTTGAGGATAAACAATAATTTGAGAGGGAGGTAATCTAGGGGGACTATGATAATATCTTTTAGGGGGTATGGTCAAAAGATTGGTAGGATCTCTTGATAGGATCCTTCATCGAGGAGTCCTCTTGGGAGTCCTCCCCAGAAGAGGAAACCTTAGGGGAACCTCCTATCCTAAAAGGGCTTATCCATGTTTAAAAAAAAGGAAAATCAGACCTTGGTGAAGTATGGGATTGGTATTATTTACTTGGTGAAGCAAGATGGTAATCTCAAGGGACTTTAGAAAAAAATAGGGAAGAGTGATTTTGGACCCAATGAAATGATTAAGAAGCAAAAAATGGTGGGAAAATATTAGAGTATATTTACATTTAAGCATCATGATTTGCATGTTTTGAAGGAAAATTTTAGGTCAGTAGCATGGGAGGTCAGCTCATGGGAATCCTCTTTTATCCATCTGCATAAAATCATTTGTTCTAAAAAACATTGTAGGGACTCTTTCTTTTTTAAATATTCCTTGAATTCCTTGGCACCTATGCATGACATTCCAATGGCATCATTGATGAACTACTCTGAGACATTAATGGTGATGCCACACATGGTAACCTTTCTCTTTATCCAAGATACCATGAAGTCTCGAGCAATCTCAGCATTATACTTATTAACACATTCCATGAATTTTGTGAGTCCACCTTTTTTGAGATTCTTCTATACTTTCTTTTATTTGTGGACCTCCTTGTAGGATGTAGGTTCTAGTTGATCCCTATCATCACCCATGGGGACTAATAACACAAAGTCAAAATAGGAGAGATGAAGTTTTTGGATGGGGTAGAAATGAGTAAGGAACAAATGGATGGGAAGTCCCATGAAAGGATCATAAAAATAATTAAGACCCCTTATTTTTAAATGATTGTGGATCAACTTAATTGAGATTTACCCCATTGAGGTGAGCGCATGCACATGTAGAGAGATGATTTTTTTAATCTTTATTGGTATCATCAACATGGATGGAATTAAGAACATTAGAGGGGATGTTTCTTGAATCATGATAGTTAATTAAAAGGTGGAAATTAAATCCAATCTTGACAAAGAGGTTAGCTACCCTATTTCCTTCCTTATAAGTGTGTATGAGTTGAAAATGAGATATACCCTTTAGAAGATGCTTCACATCATCACTGATGTCCTTAGTAGTATGGGAGGTTATAGTTTTCCATCCAAAACATTAAGGATGTTCAATGAATCTACTTCAATAATGATCCTATTATGGTTGATAGTTGATGCCAACTGTATGGCCTAAAGGGCCACCTTGGTCTCAACTAGGTTATTTGTTTAATTGCCCATGGGACCCACATACACCACAAATATATCCCATTTAGAATTATTTATAATTCTTCCTTCCCATATAGGACTTGGGTTACCCTTGGAAGCACCATAAAAAATTAGTTTCACCCAACCATCTAGAGGAGCCTTTCATTTAGTGTACTTGTGGATTAAATATTTTGAGGGAGAACATAAAACCTATTGGAGATCCTAGTTTTTGAGAATGAATAAGGCCAATGGGGGGCATGATCTTTGTCTTTAGGTGGGAAAGATTTCTAGTTTTCTAAAATGGTCTGGCATATGTGGGGGAAGATGCCCTTTAACTGGTGCCTTTTATTAGGGAAAAGATCATCATTGCAACTTTTCCATATGCACTAGAACCAATGAGGAAGGGAAAGATGACAAAGAAAGACTAGGGAAGGAATATTCTAGGGGGTTTCCATTGCATAATGCGATCCAATATATTTTTTAGTTTGACTTAGGCCATGTTGAGATGATTTAACAGCCAATTAAACAAAGTTGGACTAAAAGGGCATTCAAGAGAAAGATGGTGTATATAATCTTCTACACTTTGATAGATTGGGCACTTGTTGGGAAAAATTATCCCCCTTTTAGCTAAGTTATCCATTATTAGAATTTTATTCTATGCCATAAGCCAAAAAAATATTAACTTTGGGAGTTAGGTGCTTTACCCAATAGTTTTTCCAAATATTCCAGTTACTTTCCAAATTGAGGTCAGTGGCATGTCTCAAGGCTAATGATTAGGAGTCATTATCTTCCACCCATAAAATAAAGTGATATTCCTTTATGATGGAAGGGATGTGGACCTATCTTAAGGCTATGCTGAGGTTCTGAATGACATGAGATTATTCTAGTGTTAGATCTTCACTCGGGAGGACTTTCCAACACTTTTTTCCTTCCTTGATTTCTTAGTAATACTTTATCTTAGAACTCCATATTTTCTTGAGCTACCTATACCACCTGACCCAAGTCCCCTGGCTAGAGAAGGGGGTGGGGGATAACTAGGCATCTTCCTAAAAATCAATTTTCTCACAATTACCAATTTTCCATAAGACGCCATTCTTTAATATATCCTTACAACTGGTTATGGCTTTCTAGAAGGTTGATCCATCAATAGGGCCTTATTCCCATTGGAAGTCATCCTATTCTACCTATTTTAGGTATTTAACATTTAGGATTATTGTCTATTCACCATTTTCCTTCATCAAGCACTATCCCATTTTTTTTAATAGGGATATGTTCATAGATTTGATACTTCTTAGATCGAGGCCTCCATTGGATTTTGGGAGATAGACTTTTTCCCATGCAACCAAATTGAGTATAAATCTTTCTTTAGTACCTCTCCACAAGATTTTTTTTGGATTTTTTTAATTTTGGAAATAATATTGGATAAGATTTTGAAGATAGACATTTGGTATACATGAATGCTTTGAATAGATGCCTTGAGGAGCTAGTATTTTCCTACCTGGGTGAGGAGGTGTCCTTTTTAGTCTACTAATTTCTTTTGGATGTGATCAATTAAGGGGTTTAAAAATTAAGAGTCCATTTTCATAACAAAAAGAGGAATGCCTAAGTGGTTTTTGAACAATTTTCCCACTTGACAGTGAAAGATTGTGATGATTCTTCTCTACTGAATGGGTGGTGTATTGATGAATAAAAGGAAACTCTTTTGAAAGTTGATGCATTGGTTGGACACTTTTTCATAGCTATTTAAAATGCATTTAAGATGTTTGGATTCCTTAACAAAATAATATCCTAAGATAATAGTGTCATTAGTCAGCTTCTAATGGGTGATAAGACCTGTATTACGGGCTACCAAAATACCCTTTATCAAGACCTAGTTAAAGGCTCATTTCAAGCTTCTCCCCAAGGTTTCTTCTAGAATGATGAAGAGGTATGGAGAGAGGGGGTCTCCCTATATTAAGCCTATTAAATACATAAAGAATACTTTTGGGACCCCATTTATAATAATAATAAAACTTGGGGTGGTAATGTAATTCTAGATAATTTTCCTAGTATTATGATTCAACCCTAGTTTTTCCAAAATTTGCATCAAGAAGCACCAAGAAACTATGTCATAAACCTTCGACATGTCTAGTATGAGTAGAATGCCTTGCCTTGGTGATTTAGGACAATGACATTGGTAATTTATATACCTACCATAAAATCCCATTATTTCTCCCTAATGATAGAGTCAAGAATAGATTGCATGCATTTAAATAGAATAGAGGATCATATTTTGTAGGTGGTATTACATAAGCTAAAAGGCTAAAAGTCCTGAATGTTAGTGGTGCCTTATTTTTTTGGGATTAAAACCAAAAAGGTATTGTTGATTTATTTGAGGATGGATTTAAAATGATAAAATTCTCTAGCAACTTCTTCAACCTCTAGATGAATAATTTCGTAGAAGTTTCGAAAGAAAAAAGGAGGGAACCCATCCAGTTTGGGTGCCTTGAGGCCTTCCATAGATAAGACTACACTTTTTATTTCCTTATTTGAGGGGATCTTGATGAGATATGCATTATCCATGGCTGAGAATACCTTGTCAAAATTGGAGAGAGTATAAGATACTAGATAAGCCTCAAGTTCTCCATCCTCTAAGAGAAGGTTCTTAAATAAATTTATAATATGTCATCTTCATTACTGATAATGGTCCCATATTCCAATTTCAATTGGGGGATTATATTGATATTCCTATGTCTTGAAGTTGAATGATGGAAAAATTTTGTATTCCTATCACCCTCCTTTAGCCATAAGCATTTGGATTTTTGCTTCTAGAAAGCCTCTTCTTTTGCTTCCATGTTGTGAAATTGACACTAGAGGTCTTTTTCCTTAGAAGCCACATGTTCATTGTAATTCCCAAATGCATTTATTTCTTTAATAATTAAAATTTCCACTTCAAGGGCCTATTTTTGTTAAAAATTATCCCCAAACACTTCTTTGTTCCATATTTTCATCTTATTTTTAAGGAAGTTGAGTTGTTTCATCAGGATGAACATGGTGGAACTAAAAAAAGGTTCTTTCCACCAGTCTTTCAAGAAGTCAGTGAAGTTTGGGCGATGAAGCCACATGCTTTCAAATTTGAAGGGACTACATTTGGCTTTGGATATTTTATCAACTTCAAAGACTAGGGGATTGTGGTCAGACCCAATCTTGGGCAGAGAGGAGAATCTGTTGGAAAAGAGAATGTCCTAGTTTAATGAGATCATAAATATGTCAAGGTGGAATTGAATTATTTTTTATCCCAGTCTTTTGTTGGACCATGTAAATGAGATTCCATTGAGGTCCATGCCCAGTAAGCCTGCATAAGCAATAAAGTCATTGAATTCTAGCATGTTATCCATGAGGTCAATGAGTCCACCTTTTTTGTCTCTAAGGGTGAGAGGAGTGTTGAAGTCACTCACCACAATCCATTTCCAATTAGTACAGGTATTGTAAAAATCCAATAATGCTTTCTAAAGAAGATTTTTAGTAGTTTTGGAGTTAGGAGAATAAACATTGGTTAGAACCCATTTGTCCTTACTTGTGATGTCAGTAAATAAGACCAAGATTTGATTGGTAGATTTACATAGCATGTCACCTTCTAGAACATCTAGGTTCTAGAAGATAGCCAAGCCACCTGAGGCACTTGTGGACTCTAAGGAGAGGGCATGGGCATTTTTCTAGATTCATGCCACACTAGTTTTAAGGGCAAAATTAGACATTTTGGTTTCCTAAATGATCAAAATAGAAGGATTGCCCCTTTTAATAGTATTACAAAGGGTCATTTATTTCTTAGGGTTATTTAAGCACCTAATGTCCCTCAAGATTACTTTCATTTCTTAACACGTTAGACCTTAAGAGTTTGTTGAGAGCCATTAGCAATATTTTCTATAGTTTCTAAGTTCCTAGTAATCATTCTTGGGGTTCTACCCACTAGTTTAGGAGAAACACCAATATTAGATTTTTTTCTTACCTCTTTTGGTTTTTAAACAAATGACAAACCCATCATCTTGGGGGGCATCTAGGGAGGGAGAGAGAGGTTTAAAACATTTCCACACTTATTTACCAAGAAATGGGGAATGATAGAAGGGGGGAAGGAGGGGCTCAAGGGGAGAGGGAAGGCAACAATCTGAGGTAGCAAAGAAGGGGCTCTTTCAGGCAAGGGCTTAGGTAGACACCAAGAGTGGGGGAAGGAGATTAGAGATGGAGGAAGAGTGGGGAGAAGGGGGGAGGGGTCATGTTACATAAGGGAGAAAAATAGGGGGATAGGTTTCATGAGGTGGAATTAGTGGGGAGGACAAGGTTTAAAACACACATGTGGGGAAGGGGGTATCAAGCTTAAGGGGGGAGCTCTAAGGGACAAGGGAGGGGAAGTACACAAAGGAGGGGAGGATAAGACTGGGGGGAAGAAGAAGGGGGAGAGGGAGGTAGGGAAAGGTTAGGGAGAGGAGAAGAGGTAATGAGAAGGGGTGGGGATAAGGAGGGAAGAGGAGAGGAGATATGAGGAGAGGGGTGAGGGGAGAGGATGGTGGGGGGCATCCCCTAAGGACTTGACTCACACACTGGCTCATAGCTAGACAAAGAAAGAAGAGGGAAAAAAGGTTAGAACATTCAATACCTTTGAAGATATCACAAGGAAGAGTATTCAAGGGGGGATAGGGGAACCACACTTGAGAGGGCCAACTGATCTAGAATCCAACTTTGGTACTTCAAATGTGGAGCATTATTGAGAGATTATAACAGAGTCTTTTTTAGGCTGATAGAGGGAGGAGATTTAGGATTTCTAGTAGGGGGAGTGCTTGGTGGGGATCAAGGGGAGACAATCTTGAGTGATCTCTCCATCCATGAATCCTTACTTGGTACATCCACATTGATCTTCTATTGAGAGGAGTCCTCTGAATCATGGCCTTTTTTGGGGAAATCTTGGAGCATGTGACTTGGAACATTACATATAGGATAAATGATTGCAATGTTTTCATAGATAATATTCTAAACCCAAACACCATACTTGAACTCAATCTTAATCTCATGAATAAGGGTTTTTTTGGCCGGTAGGAAGATATGGACATGGGAAACAACCATTCTCTGATGGGATAAAGTGACTGGATCAATTTTGATGGGTTAACCCAGAATTCTAATAATCACATTAATAAATTTTGGGTGCTAGTATTCCATAGGGATTTTAGGTAGGAGAACCCACATGGGAACATCATACATGGTTGTGTTACTGAGGCTTGACCTAGCCTTCCATCTTCTAACCAAAATGCTTACCTTCCCTATAGACCAGGGGCCTTTTGAGAGAGCCTTAATACAATCTTCTTAAAGAGATAAATTAATAAAGAAGAAACCCATGGATAGAGCAACCACCTCCAAGTTACCTTTGGTTTTCCAGTGTTAGTTGGCTTGTTTTTAGAAAACATAAATGTTTGGGTGGTAACCATTGACCCTGACAAAAATAGATTTGGTGAGCTCCACATTAGCCTATTCCACAATGGGTTCCAGAATAAGGATGAAGGTTTCATTGTGTACTTATATTGAGAAAATTTGGGGGCCCAAGTAGACCTAGCCTACCAGATATAATCCTTTGATCATGTCAGGCCATGAAGGTTTGGATCCAATGGGGTCCAATTTTTCTAGTGTGGGAGACATATTGTCTATAAGATTCAAGGCTGACCCTGACATTTTTGAAATATTGTTCAGTAGGCCAAAATGCATTCCTTTTAAATATACTAAGATAGTTTAATTTTACCAAATAATGCATTCATTTTAAATATATAAACTTCCTATGATTTATACAATAAATCATCCTTGTTCCATTTTACATGTTTCTATGTTATTTTGGAATAAAAAATTTATAAAAAATAACTTTACATTTACCATTAAATTTTGGTTCACTATATTTTTTTTCCATTTTGAAATTAGAGATGAACATATCAATAATATTCTTAAGTAACCTATTGAAATTTCACGTGCCTAAAACATATAATTGTCATCATATCTAATTATATTAAGTCAAGTTTCAAAAATATTATCTTTGATAAGTGAGTTATTTACTTAGTAAGATTTGATTTAAAATTTCTTCTATTAATAAAAAATGTAAATAAAATTTATATTATTCCTCAATTATAAATTATACCAACTATGTCAAAAACAAATACTTTAATCCTTGATGTCCCTTAAAATACCACTAAACAGAACATGATTTCAAACAACCCAATTGTTAATGATAATTACTATTACCAATTAATATAAGTCAATAAAACTTATTATATAGTCAAGAGATAATTAAATACAAATATATTTTGTTATTCCATTAGTATGATTGACATTCCCAACTATTGGAGTAACAACTTTGTTATCTAGATTGCTAAATTGTTCAACATTTTACATAAATGTTCAGAGTGATATTTACATAATAGTCATAGTATGAAACAAAATTCAAATCAATAATTGAATAAAAATTTCTTGATAAAAACTAAGTAATTTATAAATATAATTCTATGGTACAATAATTCCTTCATCTAACATCAAAGAGAGTTTTATGTAAAAAATATGTATAAAATTTCCATAGTGATTCTCAAGATTTGTTTTATTCTTTCATTTAAAGAAGAATAATATAGCCTCAATTTATCTTTGGAAAAAAATAATAGATGTAAATTGCTCATCCCTTTCACTATTTGGGTAATGAATAAATAATTCAAATAAGATGTACAAAGATGTATAGTATAGTAATGATACTATCAAACTCAACTACCAATCAAGCCAAGATTAAAAATTAGATTGCTCAGTACTTAATATTATTCCTAATTAAAGGCTTTATGATAAACCTTATATTCAAGGATGATAATAGAAGTAAATAATCTATTATTTAATTTGGTAAGATATTATTATTTTATTAATAATAAAGCTACTTTCATTATTACCAACGAATAGTCCAAAAAATGCTAAGACATGAAATTTATCCAATCCAGAGAAAACTTAAACCATAATCAAGGTTAATTTTAGATTAATTATTAATACCAATAATTCAATAAATTTTTATCATTGTTATAACATAGCCAAAGTTATAATCTCAAACATTTGATACATACACAAATGAAAATTTAATACTCAATAGTTTAAATCAAATTAGATAAAAACTATGCTTGGCCAACTTATGACCTAAAAAAACTTGATTTGAGTTCGAAATAAAATTATTAGACAATTATAATTGAGTTTATTCAATGCAAAAAAATATGCATAAAAATCCAAGCAAACTCTTTTCAATGTACCCAAATTAGTCTAAGTACAAAATAATAATTTGACATAGTAACAATTCCTTCAAGAGATTAAGCATATCTAGTGTGAATTGAATAATAATAAATAGTTATGGTAAGAATTTCAACATAGGTAAATACATAGAATTCTTTGTTTGATAGAATTAATAAACCTTATTTGTAATAAAAGACACCATAAATAATTATTGAATCCAAAAAATATTTCATAAAAATAGATACCAATTCTATTAAGTAAAATGATCAAAACTCTAAATAAGCTTACATGATGTAGTCATGGATCAAGTTCCCAATGAAAGTAAGTCACTCCATGCAACCTAAAACTCCTTTCTCTCTATTAAGCACAAACAAAAATAGTGATACTAATGTATTTATTTTATTAATTCAATACATAGTACACAAATATTTTATAAGTATGAACTAATGCTTCAACTTGATTAAAATGACATTACACTCAACACCTAAGCCTACACTTCCTAACTTATAACTCTTATGCAGGACATTCAATCCACATTTTCCTCTCTTTGAGTTGGTTATAAAATTTTCAAGAGTATGTTCATATTTCATAAAACTTGATTGAATTATCCACTTGGTCATATATTTATAATTCTTTTGAAAGGGTCTCAAAGATCATCTTCCTGGCAATATATCCATCTACCAAAATTAATTAGGTTAGTAGTTAAGGATTATAATTTGATTAGCTGACCAATATCTCTATTGACATGTTAATTTTATTTATTTTTGTTCTATCCCATAGGTTAAATTCAAAATTTAGTGGATAGGGTGATGTGCACTTATAATTAAATAATTTATCCTTTAATGGCCTTTAGTCCTTCCTACATGCTTGTGTCTAAAGCTCTTATGTGTGTGTACACCATCGGTTCCATATTTTATTCTTTCATTTATCCTATCAAACTGATGCCATTATGTTAACATATTATTTTCTTAAGTTCCTTTAAACTTGTGCAAGTGGCTTAAATATTTTGCACCATTTCTCTCCACTAGGTATGCTTAAGTCATTTAAAAAAAATAGTCTTCAAAATGATGTAAGATAAATATTGAGCTTGGATGCTCCTAGGTCACACACCTTAGGTAACTAAAAAGTGAGCCTTGGCTCACAATTTAATATTTGTGCCATCATAACCATAATGGCCAATATCAACAAAGTTTAACCATGAAGCATCTTCTATCACATGATTATTACACTTTAATAGTTACTTCTTATACTCCTTGTGCATCCTTTTTAATAATTTTGAATCTAAGATTACCTCTATTTCATATCTTTCCCTTTCAAGCATTTGTGATCTGTAATTTGGGATTTACACATTATATTATTCTCCTTCACCTTCCTTTCACACCTCATGAAAATCAAGTAAATTTGATACATTGAAGAAAGTGATATATTTATCCCTTTTGGTAGCTCGATCTCGTATGCATTCATCAAAAAATTATGCAAAAATATACATGGCCCTACCTTTTTTAACTTCAATTTATTTTGTGTTCCTCATGAAAACCTTTATTTGTGCAAATTCAATAACATTAAGTCACCTAATTCAAATTCCTTCCTTTTGTGCTTCTTGTCTATGCATTGATAATATTTTTGGATGATCTACTCTAGCCTTTGCTTTACTTATTCATGGAAGCTTCACATATAGTCATCATATACTCTAACTATATGCTCCTTCCATGTGCCTCATTAATTTTTATCAACTCTATGACTCTTCTTTGTCTAATTCCATTAATAAATTAAAGGGTGTCTCTCCCATGCATTGATTAAAATAATTATTATATGCAAACTTGTCTTGTGATGAAACCATGTTCCATTACAATGACTTGTCTCCTAAGAGGCATCTTAAAAAGTTTATAAGGATCCTATTAACAACCTTCATTTATGCATCAGTCTATGTATGGTATGTGAAGCTATAATTCATCCTTGTTCCTAGTTTATTCCACAATGTATGCAAAAAATGGGTGATAAACTTGGTGTCCTTAGCTGACACTATGTTTCACATCAATCCATGTAATTTCACTAATTATCCAAAGAATAAATTGGTGACATTGTTTGCATCGCTATTCTTATTAAAAGCAATAAATGTGTCATCTTGGAAAAATTGTCTACTACAACAATAATGTAATCATTTCCCCTCTATGTCTTGGGAAATCCAAATAAAAAACCCATGATAATATATGCCCATGGTCTCTATGGCATGATTAATGGTTAGTATAAACTTATATTTTGGATTCTTCCTTTTTCCATCTGGAAAATCCTACACCTTTATAAATACGTGTGTACATCTACTCCCATTCTTGGTGAATAATAACCTTTAACTAGAAATGTGAGTGTCTTGTCACTTTTAAACTTTTAGGTTAACACCCCCCCCATTATGTTTCTCATTGATTATGTTTTCATGCATTAATCCCCTAGTTATACATAATTATACACCCTTTAAAAACATTTTTTCTTGAATTAAATAGTCTAACCATGGAGTCTGATCTATGCTAGTTGGGTTTACATAGGCTTTCCATGAATCTCAAAAATATTCATCTTGTATATACAAATCCTTCATAGAATCAAACTAAAATACTCTGATCCTCTTCTCCTTGATCATAAATACTCTTCTACATAACATGTCAGTGACCTTGTTTAATCTTCCATTTTTGTGCTTTGAAACTAATGTATAACTTTGTATATATTCCACCAAATTCATATGCCTTTGGTTTAAATTTCATTAATAATTAATAAAATTTATCACTTGGTGATTCATACATAGTAAAAATTAATTTATAAATAAGTAGTGCCTCCACTTAATCAATTCTTGTATTATGGCATAAAAATCTTGGTCATAGACTAAATATCTATGTTTCACATAATTCACATTTTCACTAAAATAGGTTATGGGATTCCCCTCTTGGCTAAGTACTGATCCTATGGCTATGCCACTCAAATCATAATAAACTAGGAACACTTTGTTGAAGTTTATCAACACCAACACTAGCTACTCTATTACTATTTTTTTCAGTTGTTGGAAGTTATGTTTGAGCTCTTTAGTCCAAACAAATTATTTTTAGTCTTTACACAAAATTATATGATTATTACACTTATATACCTAAATTTTATTATGAAATTCCTATAGAATCTCACTAAACCATGAAATATCCATGCCTCAAAAGTGCTTCTAAGTGATGACCACTCTACTATTGCATGCACCTTCTTGGGGTCCATCTTTAATCCTTATTTTGAAATGAAAACCCAAATAAACAGAGAATTATTTTACTAAGTTTCATTTCTTCACAATAATCAATATATTTTATTGACACAACTTCTCCAACACATTTCTCAAGTGCACCACAAGTTCCTCCATAGTCTTACTAAACACCAAAATGCCATCCAAGTACATAATGATATACTTTCCTAAGAAAAATTTAAAGACTTCATTCATCAAAATCATGAATGTAATAGGTGTGTTAGTTAACCCAAATTATGTAACTAACTAGTCATAAATTCCTTCATTCATCTTAAATGTCACTTTCCATTCATCTCCCTTGCAGATCTTGATCTAGCGATATCCACTCTTCAAATTAATCTTGATAAAATATTTCACATTGTTGAAGAAATATATAATATCATTCATACATGGAAATGGGAATTTTTAATTTATATTAATCTTATTTATGGTGCATGAATCTATACACATGCACCATTATCCATCTTTATTTGATGCTAACACTGTGGGTACTTCACAAGGCCTCAAACTTTCTCTTATCAGCCCATTCTTTAGTAATTTATGCACTTGCCTTTGTAATTAATCATTTTAAATATGTGTGGCCTTATTAGGCAAGATTTATCCTATACTTAGATCAATGTGGTGGATCATTCTTCTTACTTGTGGAAACTTCTCTAGTAAGTTACTTGACGTAATATCAGCATATTCTTCTAGTAATTCCTTTAATTCTAGTAAATGTGTATCCACCATCTCCTTCCTAGATCATGTGATAGTGTCTTGAGATACCTTAGGTATGATTTCATAACATCATCCTCTCATGATTCCATTTGGAACTATGTTTTTGAAACTATCAACATGCTTATCCACACATTATTGCAACATCTTTATTCTTCATCCCTCAAGGGGCTTAAGGTATAATTTCTGCCATCCTTTTCTAAGTGATAGGTGTTTTGTTCCCATAATGCACTAAATTTTGGTCAAACTCACAAGGTATTCCAAAAATTACATGGCACACATCCATCAGCTTCACATCACACCACACCTCATCTTGATATGTGTATATCTAGAACTTCATAAACCATTACTCATTGACTAGTACCTATTGAATCTTTTGTAGCCATGAAACCTTATATGGATTCATATGTTCTACCTTATTTAATATAAACTTCTCAATCATCTCTATTGAAACTAAATTATTTGTGTTGTCATTGTCGACTATAATCTTGCAACACTTGCCATTAGACTTGCATATAGTCTAGAATAGATTCTTTATTTTCACCAATGTTTTATCTCCCTTTTATGGTTTTAGGACTATATTAAACATAAAACCATCCAACTTATTATGTTCTTATATATTTTTAACTTATCTTACTCACTCCTCATTTTTATGTGCTATATGCAAGCCTACATCTATCTTTATGCTACCCCAACTTTGACCTTGTGGGAATTCCTAAGCTTGGTTCCATTGTTATCCAAATCATAATAATATTCTTGAGAATACTTATCCACCCATAATAAATCTATTTCATCCTTTGGACTAATAAAATCCACCTAGTCTATGTGTGCCTCCTTGCTCAAACCCCTATGTCCAATTTATTATTGACTAGATGTGTCACTCATTGAGGAAAATTATGTGCCTTACCTTTACTAGTTTATTACAAAATGTCATATTCCTCCTCATATGGATATTAATCTACCTTACACATTTTTTATTTACCTACATGATAATTTCTCTTCTACTTTGAGTGTAAACTGATAAGCTTCCTCAATGGTTTAGATCTAAAGCAAAATTAACTCCTCTTGAATCCCAAAGTGAAATCCACTAAGATATCATGTGAATATCTCCTTATCTACTTTGTAGTGTCTAGAATATATAATAATATCATATAATTACTTAGTGTATTCCTTCACTAACATCTCCTTTTATCTCAAGTTTTGGAGTTTTATACATAATTCCAGTTGATAGTCTCTTGGTAAGAAATTTTCCTTTGGTTTAACAACCATCCTATCCTAATTTGTTATCATTGCCTTTACTCATTTCCTTCATTAAATTTATTATTCTTTTCACCATAATAATTCATGTTTGGTTAGCTTCATTTGTACCATCCTAAAATGTTCATGGTTAGTAATGTCCTTGTATTAAAATTATTATTCCATGTTATTGATCCAATCGACCAATTATTTTGTATTTATACTTCCTAAAAAATAAGGAAACTATATATTTTCACACAATCCACTGCATGATATGGATCTCAAGATCCTCTCTTTACTAACTTGATTACACTTCGTAGCATCTTCTCAACCTTAACCTACAACACATGTTGACCATTTTTAGTCACCATGGAAGAACGACATCCAAATCTCTGTTCAAGGCTTTAGACTTAACAAAAAATGGTTTTTGAAGTTATGTTTAAATTCAGAAGAAGTGGATAAGTCAAGAAGGAATCAATGAACTTAACAAGTATTCAAAAAATGGTTTTTTCACTCAAGAATTTATCTTAGTGTTTTACTCTTCAAATTTTGTATGTTACGACTAGTGGGAACTTGTGAAACTGATAATTTTTGTGAAGGATTTAGGTTTTTAGAATATTTATTATAATGAAAGATAGAAAGGAAATCCCAAGGAAGTATTTACAAAGAATTTGTCTAAGTCTTTTCTTCATTAGATATTCTATGAAGGATAGTCATAACTTTTATTCTAAAAACACAAGTTTTGAACACTAGGCTATGTCATGATTTTTTTGAGCTTAGATATCCTTATTCAAGAGATCAGTGTATGCCTCTTTTTGGTAGATTCCCCACCCAAGAGAAATATTATTATCATCCCTTTACATGGTTATCCATATAAATCAATACTTTGTTCCTTTTAATGGGGGAAGCCCACTAAACCTTACTCAATAAGATGAGATATCCATTGCATACCTCATGAGTATTCCCTATTTCATTGGAGGGGAGACTACCACACCTGTAGAACACATTAAAGATTTTGTGAATATATGTTTAGTACATCATGTTACTAAGGAGAACATTGTTATTAGGATTTTATCTATCTCATTCAAAGGCAAAGTTCTCAAATGGTATAGGAGCTTGTGACCTAGTTATATCAACTCATGGGATGAGCTAGGAGAACTTCTATGTAAGTAGTTTAAAAATAAGTTAGATCATCTATCCCTAGTTGAAAAATTGATCACTATTAAAAGGGAATGACATAAGTATATGTTGGATTTTAATCTCAGACTTCAAATAACATGGGATAGGATTCCACTATTGGTAAGGCCTACGCCTGAGTATGTTTTTCTCTATTATCATAGATCTGTGAATAGTGATATCTCTATGATGATCTAATAAATGGGTGGTATAACATTACTATATGCTTATGAGGTTGCCATTAGGGCTGAGAATAATATTATACATGCTATAAAAATTATACCAAGGCCTCTAATGCCCATTTTTCTAGAAACACAACCCATTTTGTTTCCTCAAACACCCATATTAACATATATTCTAGTGCCAACTATCCAACCACCAAGCAGGTTAAGATCCTTCTTCAAGTTTTTGGGAATAATTTGGTTCCTCTCAAAAGATAGGAGGCTCATAATTATAGACCCTATCAAGCACCTCATTAGCCTTATGAAAATAACATGCCTCCATATCAAGGACCTTATTATCCAAATAGGTAACCATATCAGGAACATATTTAAGTCCAAGGACAAATTAATCATACAAATCCATGTCAATATTTAAACCCCATTACTACCATCACATATAAAGCCTTATTCCCTATCCAAAATAACTTCATACGACTATGAATGGTTCTTTCCTTATAATCTTCCCCACAACCAAACCACTTATCCTAATGGTGTCCTCAACCAAGAATTGATGGTGTAAAACATATCACCAAATCAAAATGCACATGATAAGGAATCACCACAATAATAGGCTCTTTAAGAGACAATACAAAGTGGTTCTACACTTTTAAATTTGCAAGGGGATGAGTGTTGTGGACTAAATTAGTTTCAAGGTTAGAATCAATTTTATTCTTCAGGTATGACAACTAGTACTAGGTTCAAGAAAAGGGTTGTATAAATTGAACCAATAAATAATAAGTATCCTGCATCATCTTCTCTAGTGTTACAATAGGTTGTTGATCCTACTATAGTATCAATTATACAAGAAATCTAGAAGAATCAGACTTTAGAAATTTGAGAATAGCCTAAAAGCCATTCTCAATCAACACAAGTGCAAGAAGGTATTATTGATACCAAATTAAAATAAAAGGTATTTACTTTCCCATTAAATATTCTTGAGTATATGAATAAAATAAATGTGAATATACCCATGTGGGAATACTTGTCCATTCTAGGATAAAAGTACCTATTGTAAGTGGCTTTGTCTAACCTTAGTCTTTCAAAAAGGTCATCATATAAATGACCAAAAGTACTCACAAATACCCATCAACCAAAGGAAGGTTAGTCAAATAAAGGTGTCAAACCTCCACCATTCTATGTTTCTTTGATCATTAGCAGTCATTTATCCCATAATTTCATGATAGATTTAGGGGATAGTAGCTCGATGATGCCAAAATAGATAATAGATAAATCAGGTTTGAAATATGAGCCACTCTCTAATGGAGTATTTCAAATAGATGCAACAACCATTAAGAATCTTGGTGTCAAAAAAGGTTTGGACATTATTTTACATGCTTACCCCAACTTTTCCATTCCCCAAGATGTTTTCATAATTAATCTCCCTCTATACTTTACTTTGTGCCTTTATAAGGACTTTGATACCAAAATTAGGGGATAAATGTCATTTGATTGGTCTCATATTATCTTTAAACTAGGTATGGCACTAAATTCACCATTAGGTCTGAGCTAATTGTTAGGAACCATATATGCCAAATGGCATAAATATCAATTATACCATCTTCAAATAAGAAGACCATCCTACTAAGTAAAATCCAAGTACATCCCTTGGAAGCACATGTAATTCGATGCTTGATGAATGGGGGGTTGACCACCATGATTTTGATCCTAATAAACTCATTGAAGAGGTTGGTATGGGTAACTATTGCTTGCAAGAATAAGATTTTTTTCATTTTAAATCTTATGAATACTGGTGAACATGATGATGGAGTATGGAATATGTACTTTGATGGATCTAAAAGTAGACACGGATCAGGAGGGGGTGTCATGTTGGTGTCTCAATTAAAGGATAAGTATTTTTATACTTTGATATTTTAGTCAACTACACCAATAACTTAATTGATTATGAATCTCTCATCCATGGTATTCTATGGGCTAAGAAGAAAGGAATTAAACATCTACAAGTCTTTGGAGATAATGAGCTAGTGGTAAACTAGGTAAGAGGGTAGAATGTGACCAAAAATTATCTATTGAAGTTTTATAAACATAGAGTTCAAGACCTCATAGATGACTTTTAAGCATTCAACATCTAGTCTATCCTAAGAGAAATAAACAAACAAGCTGATAGACTGGATGTTATTGGTGTTCAATTTGACATTCTAGATGATATCAAAAGGGATAAATCATAGTAACATATCAATGTGGTTGTATGGCCTTCCATAATTTATAACATCACTAATTGGCATGTTTAATAGTGATTAATAAATTATTCTTTTATTTCAATAATAAGCTAAGTTTTTTGCAAAAAATCATAATAAATTACAATAACAATATGATGACCAAGTCATTTATCTAAAGTTAGAAAAAATTCCAAAGGGTTTGATCACACTTGAAAGCCTTTTTAGTTTTGATGATCAGGTTAGGGGAGATAAATTGAACATGAAGATCAAGCAAGATAACTATGAAAGAGTTACCATCTTCAAAGATAAACTTCTCCACCTCGGTAAGGTACGTAATGAAGAGGGAAAACATGCATTTTTATAACTTTGCCAAGAGTTTGAGGACATATCTACATGGGATTAAAGTGATATCAAAGGGTTTGAACCTACTTTGATTTAACACACTATAGATTTAGATTCTGGTGTCAAACCAATTAGGCAAAAATAGAGGCCCATAAACCAAAATATAGATCCCTCATGAGGAAAGAATTGGCCCAGTTGATAGAGGTTAGGATCATATTTATAGTTAAGCATTAATCTTGGGTTACATAATTGGTCCCTATTAGAAAGAGGAATGGAGAGATAAGGGTGTGTTAATTTCAGGGACCTAAACCAAACCTCATTGAAGGATCACTACCCATCGCCTTTTATGGAGAAAATATTACAAATAGTGGTAGGTGAAAAATGCTTTTCTCTCTTAGATAGTTATTTTGGATACAATAATATTTTATTATATGGGGATAAATTCAATAAAACCTTCACCACCAAATGAGGAACTTATACCTGTATAAAAATGCCCTTTGGTTTATCCAATGTAGGGGTACATTTTCAAAGAGCCATGGATATGGAATTTTTGGGGACTAATCAATAATATTATACTTATCTATCTTGATCATATTAAAATATTTTATAATCATGTTGATGATCATATATATTACCTCAAATAGGTATTTCAAATGTGTATGCAACTTAGGGTCTCATTTAACCCAAATAAGTGCAATTTTTTAGTCTATGAAGGCAAGCTTCTAGGCCATGTTGTCTCCAAGATAGGGCTTGTGATTGATCTTAAAAGAGTAAGTGCCATTCTAGCATTGTCCTTGCATAATCACAAGAAGTGAATGCAAATATTCTTAGGAAGGATCAATTTCATTAGGAAGTTTATTCCTAATTTTACCAATCTTGCAAATCCTCTAATTACTATGTTAAAGAGGAATTAGATCTTTTACTAGTCCAAGGAAGGGAAAGATAGCCTAGAAAAAAATTAACAAGCCATAGTATAGGATCACACTCTTATTAATATAGATTTCACCAAGGACTTTACTCTCTATGAATTTGTGGATATGGACACTATCTCAGCTATGCTCATATATAAGAATGAGGAAGACATGGAGCAGTCGATAGCTTTCTTTATTTAGGGCTTGGAAGGTTGAGGTAAAGTATTCCTCTTTAGAGAAACAATTTATAACTGTTATAAGAAGTCTAAATAAGTTTAGACACTTATTGTATAACAATAAGGTACATTTACTTGTATCCCACCCAAGTATCAAAGAGTTCCTCTTAATCAAATATTTGAATGAGAAAAGGTCAAGGTGGATTATAAAAGTGATGGAATATGATGTGGACGTCAAAATCATAAAGATAGTAAGAGGTAAAGTTTTATATAAATATCTAACTTTAGAATTTTATAATGATAAGAATGTTGTCCTAGTACTCCAAGATGGTCAATACTCAACTACACCTTTGTTGTCTACTAGTAGGACCCAAGGTATGGTCGAATTCCTCCAAATAAGTGAATGTTCAAAGATTGAATAAGGCCAAAAGAAGGTATTTTGTGTTTTAATAAATTCCTTATGTTTTTATATATGGTGTCCTATTTAGGAAACATGTCAATGGTATTCTATTGAGATGTGTTGAAACAAACTAGATTGATAAGATTCTAGAGGAATTTCATGATGGATAATTTAGTGGACGCTTTGTTCTAAGGATTAAAACCATAAAGATAATAAGGGTAGGATATTATTGACCCAATATTTTTAGATATGTGTATGTATGGATTACGAATTACAAGATATGTACATTATTCACTGGTAAATAGAGGTTAGCAGCTTTCCCTCTCCATCCCATCTAGGTAGATCATTCTTTCATGTAGTTGGGTTTAGATATCATAGGGATTATTAACCCACTTTACAATATAGGTCATAAATGGGTCTTGATATCCATTGATTATTTTACAAGGTGGATAGAAGTAATGGATTTAAAATAATCAAATGAAGACAATGTATGAGACTTCTATGAAAGTATAGTCACTAGGTTTGGGGTGCCTTTTCTAATCATCTCTAATAATGCAATGACCTTTGTTGGAACTAGGATAACTGACTAGATAGTTAGACAAGGCATTTACTTGAGAACCTCATTTAATGACTATCCTCAAGGTAATGGCTTGGCTGAGTCCACTAAAAATAAATTGATCAAAATCATTAAGAGGATTATGGATGGAAATTAGAAGACCTAGCATACCAAGTTGAGGACATCCTTATGGGTTAATAGAATCACCCATAAGAAGGATGTTTACAATTATCCCTACACACTTGTTTATGGTAGAGAGGAAAAATTGCCTATATATCTTGAAATTATAGCTCTAGAACTTACACATCAACTAGAAATGATGGAGGAGGGTGCCATGAAGAGTAGATTTTTAGAACTGATGGAATTGCAATAAAAAAGAGACCAAGCTATGTTTATAATGGAGTTTCATTAAGCTCAAGTGAAGAGGTATTTCAAAAAAGAGAAACATGTAGGGTTTTCCTTGAGGGATACTTGGTGTTAAAGTGGGATGAAGATAAATCCAAACTTAGAAGGCTTGCTAATTTTTTTATTTATGGAATGAGCCTTACATCATAACCAACTAAAAATCATCTAATGCCTTTCAACTCTCAAAATTAGATGGGGGGAGCTACTAATCCCAGTTAATGGGATCCATATAAAACACTATTCTTAAAGTGATAAAAACTTTATATATAGTAGTTTAGATGTTTTTCTCCTCTCCAAGTGTTGTTGTACTTTGGTTTGGTTGTTGTTATTTCCTCTAAGTGATTTGGCACATTTGTTTATTTCTATTCTTATTTATATTGTCCATCTATAGGTGAATCTCAGTTCTATTATTTAGTATTAGGATAAGTAAATTGCATTAGGATTATGTTCTTAGAATAAAGGGTTTTAAAAAACTTATATGAATCCATGCCTAATAGATTGCTTCAAAGGCTATTGGATTCTTACTTAGCAGGAAAACAACCTACAGAGGTTACCAAGAATGTTGACCATTTTTGGTTACTGTGGTAGAGAAGCATCAAAATATCAGTTCAAGTCTTTAAATTTAGTGGAAAAGGGTTTTTGAAGTTTTTCTAGAATTTGGAATAAGTGGATTAGTTAGGAAGGAAGCAATGGACTTAGTAGGTATTCAAAAAATAGTCTTTTCACTCAGGAATTTGTTTAAGTGTTTTACTCTTCAGATTTTATGTGTTGAGACTAGTCAAAACTTGTGTAAATAATAATTTTTATCAAGGATTTGGGTCTTAAAAATAAATATTTTGATGAAACATAGAAAGGAAATCCTAATTAAGTCTTTGTAAATAATTTATCTAACTCTTTTTTTCATCAAAGATTTTTTGAAGGCTAGTTAGAACTTTTATTTTAAACAAAAGTTTTGAAAGCATAAGTTCCAAACACTAGGTTATGTCATGATTTATACATGATGAGGAAACATTTTACCACTTATTTGATTCTTTGAACTTTTATTGGAGTCATGTGTCACACTTCTACTCAGCAAGACAACCATTTTTATTTAAAATTTTCTTAATGGGTCAGGAAAGTACTTTGACACAATAATTTTGGGGTTATTTTATCTCCCAATGATGGCTTCAAGAGGTGATGAGATAAAATTTGATGCACCCATAGAGACTTCTTGATGGATTCCTAATTTTTTTAGTTATAACATGACTCTATTCCAATCAAACAACTCCATATAATAATCATTTGCATCTGTCGCTGACCTGTGCCTCTTTCAAAAGACTTTTAACACTTAGATAATTTTATTCAAAAGTTGCTTGATGCCATGTGTCAATCTATTGATAGTTTGGGGCCCTTTTTAAATGCCTTTCAATACTTAGTTTTCATTAAGTTGTTTGGTAGTCTTCATGTCAAAAAGGTAGTGGGTAGGTAGGTTAGTGGAATGCTTCCATGTTTCATAATCCTAATGACCTAGAGTCCTAGAACCATTCATACAAGTTCAAAACCCTTTAGGTAGTGGTTTAATGGGAGATGCCATGTGGAACAATACCTACTGCTCCACTCTCTTAGATATTTTTATGTAGCCCAAACATGATGTTAGACCCCTAGGGTTAGTAGGTTAGTGGGATGGCACCACATGGCAAAATCCCACTAATCTATAACCTTGGGGGCAGTATATGCAAAACCCAATAATGTGTCATAATAATGAGTGAGTGGGATGATGTCATGTGGTGAAATCTTCCTTCACTATAGAGAGAATAGTTAATAGTAACATGCTAGTCTCCCAAGTTGGTATAATTGCAATACTTGTCAAAACATGGCCCAATCAAGGAATGTTACATCAACCAATTATCAAATGTACCCACCTCCCTAACCTAATAGATGTGATTGGGTGAAGAAGACAAATGTAGCATCAAATGGTATCATGACAAGTGGTAGTTGTAGAGTAGTCTTAGGGATAGTGTGGTAAAATATTGGCTAATGGGTGATGGGAATGTGTCCAAGTGGTAGTCTTGTTAGTGAGGACTGACCCCTTTAATAGTGTGATAAGGGGACCAATCTTATGTTGACACATGACATAGTAAAAGAATGATTTGTAAGCAGAAGTTGTCTTTTAAGATCAATTAATTGAGTGAGCACTATTAATTATAAAGTGCTTTTAATTTTTTACCTTGAAAGTGTGTAACAAAATTCCTAAGGTGAATGCAGTGAACTTGGTGGATGTTACATGGCTAGAACCTGGTTTCAATGAGCTTGAGGTAAAGATAACTTGAGCTCACATGGAAACATTGTAAGGAACCTAGTTTTATTTAAGAGCACATATTTAAGTACATGAGCTTAACTTGGGGGTTGTATTGAGACTAATCTTGGTGGGATGAAGAGCTTGCCAAGGATCACAAGAAGCTCTAATAGGTTACCACATGGCATATGGGGATGAACCCAATTCAATTTTACAAGTTAGAATAATTGAATAAGTTTAATATGTGTGTCCCCAAGGGGGAATGCACTCATATAAGTAGAAAAGGCCTAGAATGAGCCCAATGTCAACACTTAGCTATAACCTACCACTAAGGAGCTTGTTGGCATCTACACTAGCACTAATTGAGACTAATTTGATGACTCATATCACCCATTCATATATAAAATTCATGAGTAGATAGTGTAACCACATTGACTCATATAATCAATGGTAAATGAAGTGGCCCTAGCATATAAATAATGGCACAACTCAACTCTAACAATAAAAATGGTGAAAGAGTGATAAAATTTGGCCCCATTCATCATAAAAGCAAGGGGAAATAGAGAGCATGGAGAATTAAAATTGAAGTATTAGGAGGATGTGGCAATTAGTTATGCAAGTGTGGATCTATAAATCTTGAAGGGATCCCCACTACCTCAACCCTCTTCCCTTATCATCA